>PVJH01010290.1:0-73701 GCA_004026705.1 Nesogale talazaci | reverse complement strand
GACATGACAGTGGGTACAGTGACAGTGGTTCCAGGAGACCAGCAGGAGAGGGAGCAGCCTTCTCAGCTCAGTGTGAGAGAGCTAACCACACAGGCAGAAGGCTTGCTGGTGAAGTGGAATGCTTCTGGGTACTAACTGGCAGAGCTAACATGCTGCTAACATATTCCAGAGAAGGGAAGAGGCTCTATTTCCCTTAGGAAGCCAGACGTCAGATGCCTCTAGTCACATATCTCCACTTCGCCAGTTTTACAAATACGTAAATGATCTGCCACGTAAGCCCTAAGCTAGCAGATTTCATGCATACCTGGTTTGTAACTGTGTATACAATAGCCTGCAGCTGGAGATCCCGAAGGGAAACGTTTGAGCTCTTCTGTGCTTGGGATTTAAAGGATGCACAATAAATAATAACTGAAGTAAACTTCCCAAGCTGACACGGTTAGAAGTGAGTCACAATTTAAACCTAGGTAGTCTGAAAGTCCTAGCTCCAAGTATATAGAACTAGTCCACCAGACCTGAGCTCTAGTGGGGTAGTAGGTTACTCACTGAGCTGCTAATTCCAAGGTCAGTGGTTTGAACCCACCCACTGTTGTAAAAGAGAAAGCTGAGGCTGTCTGCTCTTAGAAAGATTGAAAGTGTTGAAACCCAAGAGGGGCAGTTCTGCCTTACCCTATAGCGTTGCTATGAAGCAGAATCAACTCAATGGCAGTGATTTGGTTTTGGAGTTTCCATTTATAGCTCACTGACTTCTTTCTGTCAACACCTGGCCCATGCACTCATTTTTCTACAGCTGAGAAATTTAAATGATTTGCCCGTGGTCAGGATCCCGGACTATAATCCATTCTCTGTAAGGTTGGTGGGGAAACAACAAAACAGCATATTTTCTCTTCAGAACAAAAAACACTACCCAGAAGCAGCACACCAACCTGTCTGATCCAAATCTGGAAGAAGGAATGGTATTAGACCTTAAATTCTAAACAGGTGGTTTGTAGAACACTGTGGATCATAATGGAAGGTCAAATCCATTTGCAGGGTCCCTACATGGGTTAAATATATGGTGAGTCCCCTCTGCCCAGAGTCAAGGGATATGAATAGCCTTAATATCAGGCACAGAGCATTATAAAGAGGATTTGGGTATATGTATTTAGGCAACATACAACACCTTATTATTTTATGTTCCTTTTGACACATTTTTAATTTTTTCCAGTTTTTTATAATTTCTGCTTCCTTTTTGACTGAAAATGTTCTGTTTTTATTTTTATCATTGTTGTTGGGTCCTTTTTGTCTTTTGTTTGTCTAGGGAATTCAGGATAGGTAAATCTAGACAGACAGTAACTGGATACATTATTTCCTGGGATCATCACAGGAGATGTTGGAGATAAATGCGAAGCCAATAGCAATGAGTACAAGAAAGAAGAAAATATTCTGAACTTGATCACCCAACTCTTATTAATATGATGAACCTATTCAATTGTAGCTCAAACTATTGGTGATGATGGGGGTGGGGTGGGGGCAATGGTTAACCCTACCTCCCAAGTTTCTCACCCTGTCGTCCCAGTATATCACCTGTTGGCTCCAACCTACTCCTCACTACTTTGTCCGATTCGATTCCTCACTTTGGGCAAATTTGACTATTTAATCTCAAACACTTCCATCCTGTCCTTATCGATGCATTTGTTTCCTCCACTGAGCTCTTTCCTCTTCTTGAAAGCCCTTCACCAAGTGTATGCTACGAATGGCAGGCAGTACCGGTACTAGCCATTCTTTTTTTCTTTCTTTCGCTAAGCTCCTTTATTCAATTGTGAGATTTGGAGAAAAGGCAAAGTCTGTACATCCTGCCTAGAATATAGTGTCATGTGCACCTCCCTTATTCAACATTACCAGCTATCCATATCCCAGACCCCCCGACCTACGAACTTCACAGGTTCCTGAAACGAGGATTCTACCGACACTAAGCAAAGGCTCGTGGTTTCTGTTCCCGTTCCGGATAGCTCCATTTGCGTCAAGACCAAGTTCCAATTTCATGTATTTCCTTTTGACGCACTCTAACACTCAAGGCCCTTTACGCATGAAACAGCACTGCGAGGGTGCGGCTCAGGGGGGCTATCTACGGTCCATCTAGCTGAGGTCAAGGGTGGAAAAAAAGGGCTGAGCCCCCTGTGGCGTAGTGGTTGAGTGCGGGACGACGGCCCACTGTCTTGGCGGTTCAAATCCAGCAGCAGCTCTCCAGGAGCAAGGCTGGGCCTCCCACTCCCACCAGGGGGCAGTGATGCCCACAAAACAAACAAACAAAAAAAGCCAAAACAAACCAAGAGTGGAAAAAAGGCCAGGAAACAACACAAACCACCCCTTCCATGGTTCCATGCGGGGCTTGTAACTGAAACGGCACACCGGTGGCGAGATTCGGAGGTCACGAGGGTCTGTGCTGGGGTCTGACCTCAACCTACCTTCCTCCCCGGCAGCCCCAGCTCTGGCTCCAGCGTCGGGAGCCACAGACGCGTTGGCCCCCGGGCCTGCTGCCATGGCGACCGCGCGGCAGGCTGTGCGGGAACCGGGAGCGGAGCAAAGGGGAAGGGGAGCCCTCGGATGGGTGACCGGACTGTGACTCCGGGATGCCGAACCGGAAGAGCTCCCAGCTAGGCCCCGCCTCCACCGGAAGCGCCCTCGGGCAGGGAGTCACGTGTCGCCGGTGGCTGGGCGGAGCCGTGCGAGTTTGTTTTCCTTTCCCGGCAGCGAACACGTGGGGTTTGTTGTGGCGCTTCCCCCGCCCCCTCGCCCGCCGCCGCCCTGCCTACCCTGCAGCCTGTGTTCAACGTTCCCTTCTCTGGAATTCGTTTCTGTTGCTGTCCTAAAGTCCCGGGTCCCTCCTTTCCATCCGGGTGCGAGTCTCTACCCAACCTTGTCTGGCTAAAGCCCTCGAGCTGCTGGGTGGAGAACGGCCCACGGTCGAAAGGAAGGACCCGCTTTTCTTAAAAGGATGGTTTGCTGCCTGAGCCCCGGTGGCGTCGTGGTTGTGCGCGGGACTGCGGCCCACAGGGTTGGTGGTTCCAATCCAGCAGCAGCTCTCCAGGAGCTAGGCTGGGCTTCCTACTCCCACCAGGGCAGTGATGCCAAAAAAAAAAAAGTAATCTATTGGGCTGGTAGTAGTTCTGCGCGGGACTGCAGCCCACTGGGATGGAGGTTCAATTCCAGCAGCAGCTCTACAGGAGCAAAGGCTGGGCCTCCTACTCCCCCCCCCCCCAAAAAAAAAAGGATGGGTTGCTTGCCTCTTTTGGGAGGGCCTGGGCAGTGGAATTTGTCTCTGCTTTCCGATGCCCAGCGGGAGCGTTTACCTCCTAAGATACCTCGATCCCACTGTTCTTTACCACGCTTCTTGTCACTGGGGACTCCGGGATCTCTTTGGCTACCAGAGAATACAAGCCTTAGAAAAATGTCCTTGAACTGATTTTGCCGTGACTCACACCCCGACTCAGGAGGACACGAACCAGCGGCTGTCAGGCTGTTTATTTGCATTCGCCAACCAACAAACTCCTATTTGAAGAGGCCTATGACTCCTCACCTCTCCCCTTATTTCCTTTTCGTCTGGTCAAACTCATAACAACAGGAACCAGAATACTTTCCAGCAAAACCCGCCCAGCTTCAATCAAAACAATTTATTGCTTGCCTATTAGATGACAGGCAACAAAAAAAGGGGGTGTGTGCGTGTGTATGCGTGGGCGTGCGCGCTCACACAGACTGGCGACTTTGCAGCCTCCCTTGAGTAGGTAGGACACAGAAAGAGACCTGATGAAGCTAGGCAGTATTTACTGTCCATTAAAACAAAGACATTATTTCCATGGGGCCACACACACGTTCTCGCTACACCTCAGTCTGACCCTAGCTACTTAACCTATCATTTCGGAAACGACAGCCTACCCAACTAAAAGAAGAGTAAGCTCAATATAGAAGCACCCATTACGTAAGGTGACCCGAGGTCGCCGAGTTGTGTGTCATATCAGGCACATGATGCACACTTGGGCCACTTCCTGCGGGACAACCCCGAGCTTCGTTGCCCAATCTCCTCTAACGCAGCCTCGCGCTTCCCTTTCCCGGGACGCAGCCACGCTACTCCCTCGCCTGCGGGTTCCTCGGGGTGCTCCCTCGGGGACCCCAGGTCTTCTCCACTCTTCTCCCGTTTGCTCGGCAGCACCCCACCCCGGACAGCACCTGGCGGCGACCCCGCCCTCTTCTCCGCCGGCTCCGCCCCTCTCCCCCCGCCCCCCGCCCCCCGCCGGCTGGGGCTGCGCAGGCGCAGTGGGCTGACGGCCGGGAGGCCGAGGAGACCCAAGCCGGCTCGGCCGCCACCTCCCCGGGCCGCTTCTGCGCGGGGCTGGCCGGCGGCGCCCTGGATCGCTCGGGCCAGAGGCTCCGCGGGCCGCGCGTCGCCATGGGCTCAAGCTGGAGCAGCGAGGAGGAGCGGCAGCCGCTGCTGGGCCCCGGCCTCGGGCCTAGGCCCGGCGCTGCCCGGAGAAGTCGGGAGGCGGCGGCGGCGGCGGCGGTGCTGCCGGCCGCCCCGGGCCCCGGGCGGGTGTACGCGCGCCGCTGGCTGGTGCTGCTGCTCTTCTCGCTGCTGGCGTTTGCGCAGGGCCTGGTCTGGAACACCTGGGGCCCCATCCAGAACTCGGCGCGCCAAGCCTACGACTTCTCCAGCCTGGACATCGCGCTGCTGGTGCTCTGGGGGCCCATCGGCTTCCTGCCCTGCTTTGCCTTCATGTGGCTGATGGACAAGAGAGGTGAGAGGATCGCGGGCGCTGTCACCCCGGGAGGTGCTGGGGGCCCTCCGCAGGCTAGCGAGCCTCCTCCCTGCTGATTGCTTGAGGAGTTGTTTTAAGAAGCGAAGGAGTGTCGTTGGTATCCCATTCCTGATTCCTTGAACTCGATGGAAAAATAAGAGAAGCTTTTCTGTATATATAATGTCTATACGTGCATATTATATATACATATGTTATATATATACATATATATACACACACACACCCAGGTGGTCCCTTATGCAACACCTGGGATGCAGGTTCAAGTTTTTGCAGTGCGGGCACCAGAACGTGCCCGTGCACGTGTGATGTGTGATTTTTACACTTGGCAAAAAAAAAAAAATTCACTGGTGCTCTGGCTTCAAAGGGATGGATGTGGAGGGTGGAAGGTCAGAAAGTCTACTGCTAATGCCGAGATGTAAGGAAGTAATGAGTTGGCTTTGCATAATAGATGACTCCCGTCTGAGACGAGCTTATTGGGAAACTCAGATCATCTGACGTCTTGGTTTCGTGCAAGATGGTGCGTGGTGTCTCTCAAGTGTGTGTGATGTGGAGGTCTCCTTAGTTGAGATAAATGATTGGGATAAAGCTGGCAGGTGGCTGTAGACTCCACAGAGAGAGGTTCTGGGCAGTGTACACATACTTGCTTGTGTGATTCTATGAGGAAAAAACCAAGAAGTGAACAATAAGCTTTGAACTTTACCACGTAGACATCAATCATGTCCTCCCTTTCATAGGCTGATGCGGAAGGATTTGTTAGTTGGATAATGGTTTGCCCAACTACTTTATTTACTTTTGTTAGTCTAACCATTCATGAGTTTTATGGAAATGAGTGTTTTTTCAGTAAGATTCAGAACGTACTGGTTGATACTCTGTTGCAATTGTCTTGACACATTAAAGACAGTAAGTCACAGCAACCCTATCTGGCCAGGTCGAACCGCCACGTGCGATTTCCAAGGTTGTACACTGGTTTTGTAAGTTCTTTCCCCCCTGCTCTTTGGAAAAGGAAGCCGGGCAGGGCTGGGGGCGGAGCACTGCACAATTAACCACAAAGCCAGGGCTTGGAGCCCAGCGAGTGCCCTCTGGGCGCATGTGCGCCCTGCCCAGGTGGAGTCTTGGAAACCCCCAGGAGTCGTTCTCCTCTCTCCTCCGTGGCATCCCTGTGAGCTGGAATTGACTCGATGGCGTGAGTGGGTGGGTCCTTGGAACTTGAGGATTGCGATGATTTGCCCATTTGTAAAAAATAACCTTTCATTGAGTTTGGATGAAAATTTGCCCACCAAATTAGGTTCTGATGTGACTGTCTTCACACGTTTTCCAGTGGCACTAGGTATATGTGTCACAATGTGGCAGGCAACATTCTCTTTCATTGTGTTCTGTTGGCTCCATCTCCAGTATCCTGGTTTCCCGGCAGGAGCCCTGCCCTCACAGCGGTTGGCACATTGGGCCACAACGACAGGTCACCAGCTTGAAACCACCCTTCTTTCTACTCCCATAAAGAGTTACAGGGTGGCTGAGCCCCCGGGGATGACGGCCCATTGGGATGGAGGTTCACTTCCAGCTCACAGGAGCAAAAGCTGGGTGTCCTACTCCCACCACCAGAGGGCAGTGATGCCTGAAAACTGAAAAAACAAAAAGCACAAAAAAGTTACAGGGTTGGGAACTCACAAGGGGGCCATTCTACCCTCCCCTGCAGGTCACCGTGAGTCAGAATCGACTTGATGACAGGGAGGTTTTTGTAGTTTTCCTCCCCCTTATCTACCTTCCTTCCCATTGCTTTTGGATTACTGTTGACTTTTTATTCTCAAGCTAATGTTTTTTTAAATATCCTATCGATCTTACCAGTAACATGCCTTGTTTTGTGTGTTATGCATTTCACTATGAGTTGATCTTGGGATAGGTGGGTTAAAGAGTGCCATGGGGTAAGGCAGTCAATCTTCATAAAAGCAGACTGCCATTTCTTTCTTGCTTGAAGAGGTCCAACAGCGGGTCTTTGGGTTCCCAAGGGAGTGGTTGACCAGGAGCCCTGCCAGGACTCCTTGTCAGACACACACCTACCTCTCCACTGCCGTGGAGTCAGAAAACACCCTGCAGGACAGACGCTGCTCTTTGGGGTTCCGGAGACTGTAAGTCTCTATGGGGGCCGAAAGCCCCATTTTCCCCTCTCTGAGCCACTGGTGAGTGTGAATTGCCCACCCTGTGCCCAGCCCCCTCACACATCACCCGCTTTGCCACCAGGACAGCCCTTTCTGACACAGAGCGCTCTTGTATTTGTTGTTGGACGAATGAAGCAACAGGCCTTGCGTGGCAGACATCTCTTCCAATGTGACCTATCGGGGGAAAGCACAAGCACTTGTCAGTGAATGGCGAGTTCATTACTGAACAATGGTATGATGCAGTTGCTAAAAAAGAGGGGAGGGGCTTTAGGGCTGGAAGCATAGTACCCAAGACAAAAAAAAAGAGCATTTGAGGTGCTCCCCTCAATTTGTTCATTCTGATGGTTCATTTTAAGAAGGCAGGGACAAGCTAGGGTGCTGGAAGGGGCGTGGCAAGAATGATGACGGATAAAAACCACGATGTGGGAGATCGAGGAACTGGATGTGCTGATCAAGCAACTGGAGACAGACTGTACACTACGTGGAGACCCACCAGGGAATCGGACTTCATGTTCTTGGGGGGTTACGTGTCAGACAGACCCTTCTCCGTGACAGCAAGTTTGGTTTCTGGTTTCGTGTTGCAAGTTCTAGAAGAAAGAACTCTACAGAGTGATGGTGCAGCACGCTTAATGCAAATGGGCCCAAAGCAGCCTTGGAACCACCTTCCAGCCCTCAGGGAGGTGTGTCCCTATAGGCACAGCCTTCCAAGTAGAGCCAGTCCCTCCCCACAAATGTGTGCTAGACCAGCACAGCAGTACTGGCGTCCTGGGGCCCCCAGGTGATGGTGGCATGCTAGAGGCTGTAGGAGGTGGATGTTTTGTTTACTTGTTCGGTTTGTGTTTGCTGCTGTTCAACTACATTCCAGACTTGATTCCGGCTTTATCAGTCTTTCCAATAACGAGTTTTCAGCTTCAGGAGTCAGTCTCCGACAGTGGTTCTCAATCTTCCTAATGCCACCACCCTTTGTACAGGTCCTCATGTTGTGGTGACCTCCCCCAACCATGAAATTATTTTCATTTGCTACTTTGTAACTGGCATGTTGCTACTGTTAAGAGTCAGGCGATGCCTGTGAAGCGGTCATTCAATCCCCAAAGAGGTCATGACCCACACGTTGAGAACCGGTTGCTGGTCTAGGCACTCATGTTGCGGTTGGTGGTGGTTTCTCACAGCTGCCTCCATGCCCAAGCTCCACCAAGGCTCAATATGTGACAAAATACTCTTTTATGGTTCCTTTCTGAGTAACTTTTAGCGGGAGCATTTTTCAATACAGTTCCTTCAGTTTGGCCCACTTGTTTTTATGGTAGGAGGGGAAAAAATCATTTCAGCCTTTTAATTAGAATACGTGACTAGATAAGTGAGGAGCGTCACACTTGAGTTTTTTCAGAGTTCCTGTCACATTACATGGAACTCAAAGATGCTTTAGGAGCTGAAGCAAAGAAAATACTCAATTAAAAATCCTCTTGTAAGACATGGTCTTCTCTTTTGGTGTAGGGCCCATCCCATTGTAGGAGAAAAGGGCTATAGTTGCCCACATTTGCTTTCCTGCTGTCGTGGTCTTCTCTGAACACATTAAGCAATTACTTGAAATGCAGGTATTTGTCTGGCCTCCTACCTGCCATAGGCGCCTGCCAGCTTACTATAGAAATCAGACTGCCTGAGATAGGCCTCCACCCCCTTTCCTATCAGCGAAGGAGGCAGAACAGGATCAGGGAGGGAGATAGTAAGTGCTCGAGTCACACGGTTTCAAGCACTCTACTGCTAACAGAAAGGTCTCCAGTTCAAACTCACCGGCTAGCATGCCCTGGTAGAAAGATGTTTTTTGCTTCCATAAATGTTACAGCCTTGGAAAGACTGAGCTCTGCTGTTTTACAGGGTTGGTAAAAGTCAGGATTGGCCCCACATGAAGGGATTTTTCTTTTCTGTTAGGGAGGCTATCCAGATATCAAACACACGATAAAACTCAGCAGTGAGTATGTCAGATGATGACGAATGCTTTGGAGAGAAGTAATGCAGTGTAAGAGCATTAAAGAAAATGGTTGGGAGAGGGAGGGTGCACTATTCTATTTTATCGAGGGTGTCAGGGCAGACCGCACTGGTCAGGTGTGTTTGGACAGAGACCCGAAGGAAGAAGGCACTCTTACAGGTCCTTTCTTGGCCGAACTTGGTTTGGACAAAGGATACAGAGTGAACAAAGGAGCACAAACAAGTTGGGCATAACCAAAGACAAGCACTCAGGGTTGGGCATATGGGGTAAAACCAGCGAGGGAGAAGACAGCGGTGGGAGACCAGAGTCTGCAGGCCCTTGTGGACTGGCCCCTTTTCCTGACTGCTGCTCTTTTGAAAGTGAAGACTCAAGGCAGGAAGACCAGTGAGCAGGCTCCCTGAGAAATAATCCATGCAGCACCTACTGGTGGTTTCCAGCGGAGTGATCGCCCTTTGGGGTTGGGCGTGGGGCAGCCGAGGTGACACTGTTGAAAAGAATGGTGTCAACCTTGTCCCCAGGGGTGGAGAAAATGACCTTCCTCGTCAGCATCACTCAAGGCCTATTCAGGGAGGCTGAGGTCACACATACCGCCACCCTGTAACTCTCTTTCCCAGTTCGGATAACATCCCTCTCCTCCCCTGACAGCCCTCTCCAGGGTTCTCCCCATGGCTCCTCATTTCCAGGGTTCAGGGTCCATCAGCAGTAGGGCTCTCTCTCTGTGGCTTCTCTGGCTCCAGAGGTCTGGTTCCATCAGGGCAAGCCCATGTGGCCTCCTCTCTGGCTCCTCCATTCTCCAGGAATCAGGATCGATCAGCATGTTGTCATCCTGTCTTGTCAGTAGACTGACTCCACAAGACTGAGAGTCAAGTTTCTCTTCTCCAATTGGGAAATACTGCGAGATTTCCCAGAAATCTCAGGAGAAAGCCATGCCCACACAGAGGCCTCATTGGCTATCTCCAGATTGACAAATCAGATGCCACCCCTAGACTTCCAATCATGAAATTGACACTAGTACATGACTGCCACAGTAGCGAAGACTATGGCTTAGAAGGACCACATTACCATATATACACGAGTATAAGTCGAGTTTTCCAGCACATTTTTATTGGAATTTTTGTGCTAAAATTAGGTGCCTCAGCTGATATTTGGGTCAGCTTATACTTGAGTATATATGGTAAATAAGTGCATGTACTCTACATGGTTTATCAAAAAACCCCAACCCGAGGCTGGCTAGTTTCATCGGCCCTTTGTGACCCTCTAGGAGAGAGTAGTTGATCTCCATGCAGTTTCCACGGCTATGACCTGTGCAGAAGCAGACGCCTCGTCTTTCTTCACGGAGTAGCTGGTGGAGGGGTCACACGCTTGCTGACCAAGCGCTTAATCACTGTGCCACCAAGGCTCTTGAGCAGCATTTATAGCTCAGCCACATTTTGGGGGGGCTCAGAGATCAGCTCTTTTTTTTTTTCTTTTTAATCATTTTATTGAGGCCTCATACAACTCTTACCACAATCCATACATACGACCACATTTGTACATTTGTTGCCATTCATCATTCCCAAAACATTTTCTTAATATTTGAGCCCTTTGTATCAACAACTCATTTGCCCCCTCCCTCCCCCATTGTCCCTCTTTTGTGAACCCTCGGTAATTTACAAGTTCTTATTATTTTTTCATGTCTTATACTGACCACTGTCTCCCTTCCCCCACTTTCCTGTTGCCTGTCCCCCAGGAAGGGGGTTCTATATAGGTCATTGTGATCGGTCCCCCTTTCTCCTCTTCAATTTCCCCTTACCTTCCTGCTATCACTCCTCTCAATAGTGGCCCTAAGGGTTTTATCTATCCTAAATACATGCTCTGATCTAGCCCTAATTGTAAGGTAGAATTGGGATCGTGATAGTGGGGAGGAGGAAGCATTAAAGAACTAGAAGAAAGTTGTATGCTTCATTGGTTCTGCACTGCACCCTGACTGGCTCATCTCTCCCTTGTAACAGTTATCTACAAATGGGCTTTGGGTCTCTACTCTGCACTCCCCCTCATTTACATTGATAGGATTTTTTATTCTGGGTCTTTGATACCAGATACCCGATCCCACCGACACCTCATGATCACACAGGCTGGTGTGCTTCTTCCATGTGGGCTTTGTTGTTTCTCAGCTAGATGGTCGCTTGTTTATCTTCAAGCCTTTAAGACCCCACACACTATCAACTTTCTTCACCACATTTGCTTATGCACCTGCTTTTTCTTTAGTGATCCTGTCGGGAAGGTGAGCATCATGAACAAAGATTAATAGAACAAAGTGTTCTTGCATTGAGGGAATACTTGAGTAGAGGCCCAATGTCCATCTGCTATCTAAATACTATGTACATAGATCTATTTACCCATCATAGCTAAATATATTTATATATGTACATGCATATATTTAGACCTCTATAAATGCCCTTTGTCTCCTAGTTCTTTCCTCAATTTCATTTTACTCTCCTGTTGTCCTGCTGTCGTGTTCAGCCTTCATTTCGGTTTCAGGAATTTCTCTTAGTTACATTACCCTTGATCCAGCCCTACCACACCTCACCTTCAATCTTGGATCACTTCTTGTTCCCTTGTCCCTGGGCTTGTTGCCTCCCCATTCCCTACCCCTGCCTCCCCTCTCCCATGTCCTCCAGAACCATCAGTCTGTGGTTGTTCTCCTCCAGATTGTTTATCCCACCTGGCTTATATAGGAAGACATGCTGAGATAATAATAAGCATAAAACCAAGACAGAGCAAAACAATGACAAAAGAGAGAAAGAAAGAGAAAGAAAGAAACCCTATAAATAGTTCCAGATCTGTTTGTTGACCTTTAGGAGTGTTTTGCCATAAATCTGATGAGGTGCCAGGCCCTGGCCCAAAGCCTATTTTTGGTCTTCCTGGGGAACTTCTTTGCTTTACTCCCCATGCTGCTCTGTGGCACGCCCTTAGCGTTTTGCCTCTGTGTGGTGGGGTCAGATCAGGCACAGTTCCTGCACTGTGCCTCCAGTGATGTCCCTCAAAACACATGGCTCAGTGAGGGAAGTCGAGTCTTGTGGTGGGTTCCGCCCTATGGTCCTTTCTGTGCCTTGGCTGCCAGTAGCATTTTCAAAGTAGACCCATGTGTTAGTCCGATAGACTAGAGGAACAAATTCAATAGACACGCGTATGGATAGAAGGAATGGGTTTATATTCAAGAGGAACAGGACATTGAGAAAACATCCCAGCCCAGTCCAGCTCAAAGTCACAAGTCAGATATTAACCCATATGCCTGAAATCAGTCCATAAAGTCTCCTTCTGACTCACGAAGTCACAGGTCAGTGGGTACAGAGTCCTGGCACTGACAGGGGTCTCCCCATGGCTCCTCGTTTCCAGGGCTCAGGGTCCATCAACAGCATCCCGTGGTGGCAGAAGCAACTCACCGCTGGCAGAGGCCTCGATGTGGTTGCCCCAGCCTCAGCGGTCCAGCTCTATCAGGGCAAAGCCATGTGATTTCTCCACCGGCTACTCCAGCCTCCCAGACGCCGCCATTCTGTGTTGCCTGTGATTAATCATCTCTGAAACTAACTCCCAACAACTGGGGAAGATAGCTTTTCATCTTCAAAAGGGAAATATCGCGAGATTTCCCAGAAGTCTCAGGAGAAAGCCATGCCCACATAGAGGCCTCATCGGCTACTCAATGGCTATCTCCAGATTAACAGGCTAGACTCCACCCCTACATTTCAATCATAAAATTAACATAAGCACATGACTGCCACAACCCACAAGTATTTTTTGAGTGTAGACTGTGAAAGAATGTTTAAGGCGATCAGAGATGTTTCTTAACTCATTGGCACGAGTAGGGAATTTACTGAGCTGTGTAAAACTAGACAGAGCAGTTTAGGGGCAGATGGCATAAAGCTCAGGAGCTTTTCTGAAATGCCTAGTAGACATTTGAGTAGATAGGTTAAATTGTCTTACAAATGTGGTGCTCAGAAGCAAGCCAGAGAGAACCTGAACTGTACATGTGGGGCTTGTTAGCCTCTAGGTAGCATGTAAATAAAATGCAGGTCCCGGATGGGATGAGGTCGCCTGTGTGTCTCCTGAAACAGTCTGAGGCCTGAGCCCTAAAGTTGCTCACTCCAGTCTGTAGACATTGGAGAGAAAAGGAAGAGCCAGCTAATGAGCACTGAGCCTAGAGTCTTGGATTTAGCAACAATAGTCTCTGTGTTTTTCCAAGTCTTCGAGGCGTGGTGGGAATGATTTCAGAGCAAAATGCAAGGAACTGGAGGTTGAGAGTGTAATGTTGCATTTTTTTTTTCTTGCATCACTGCCCTGGTGGGAGTAGGAAGCCCAGTCTTGCTCCTGGAGAGCTGTTGCTGCATTTGAACCACCAGCCCTGTGGGCCACAGTCCCACACACAACCACTGCGCCACCAGGGCTCAACTTGAGTATAGTGTCCCATTACAGACGTTTTCATCTGATTGATGAGGATAAAACAAGAACAGACCTGTTGTTGTCACTTTGATTTTAAGTCTTGACAAAAGCAGAACTGAGGGCTGAGCCCCGGTGGCGCAGTGGTTTTGCGCGGGACTGCGGCCCACTGGGACGGAGGTTCAATTCCAGCTCCAGGGAGCAAAGGCTGGGCCTCCTCCTCCCACCACCTGAGGACAGTGATGCACAAACAAACAAACAAACAAAAATAGAACTGAGCTCTCTAAGGTTTTCTGGGTTGTAGTCTTTACAGGAACAGACTGGCAGGACTTTCTTCTGAGGTGCCACCCAGGGGCTTCTGAATCACCATCCTTTCCATGAGTATACATGAACACGTCTCTGCCACCCAGGGACCTGTTAGTCGCTGACCCATGGGGTCAATTTTACTCAAAGTGACTCTGTAGGGCAAGGTAGAACTGCCCCTGTGGTTTTCCAAGGCAGTAACTTTTTTTTTTTCAATTCCCCCCTTTTTTTCTTTTAAATTGGGGCTTGTACAATATCACAATCCATACATCCATCCATTGTGTCAAGCACATTTGTGCATTTGTTGCCCTTAGCATTCTCAAAACGTTTGCTTTCCACTTGAGCCCTTGGTATCAGCTCCTCATTTTCCCCTCCCTCCCTGCTCTTCCCTTCCTTATAAACCCTTGGTAATTTATAGATTATTATTATTTTGTCATATCTTACACTGTTCAACATCCCCCTTCACCCACTTTTCTGTTATCCATCCCCTAGGGAGGAGGGTTATATGAAGATCCTTGTAATCAGTTCTTCCTTTCTACCCCACCCTCCCTCCATCTCACAGCACTGGTCCTGAAGGGATCTTCTGCCCTGGAGTCTCTGTATTTCCAGTTCTTATCTGTACCAGTATACATCCTCTGGCCTAGCCGGATTTGTAAGGTAGAATTGAAGTCATGATAGGTGGGGGAGGGGAGGGGTGGCAGTGGGGAAGCATTTAGGAACTAGAGGGAAGTTGCATGCTTCATCTTTTTTATACTGCACCCTGACTGTCTTGTCTCCTCCCTGCAGCCCTTCTGTAAGAGGATGTCCAATTGCTTACAGATGGGCTTTGGGTCTCCATTGCCTACTTCCCCTCATTTACAATGATATGATTTTTTTATTCTTTGATGCCTGATAACAGATCACTTTGACATCTCACGATCACACAGGCTGATGTGCTTCTTCCATGTGGGATTTGTTGCTTCTGAGCTAGATGGCCACTTGTTTACCTTCAAGTCTTTAAGACCCAGATGCTATATCTTTTGGTAGCTGGGCACCGTCAGCATTCTTCACCACCTTTGCTCATGCACCCACTTTTTCCTCAGTGATCATTTTGGGAAGGTGAGCATCATGGAATGCCAATTTATTTTATTTTATTTTTTTGTGGGCATCACTGCTCTCCGGTGGTGGGAGTAGGAGGCCCAGCCCTACTGCTGGAATTGAACCTCCACCCCAGTGGTCTGCAGTCCCACGCACAACCACTACGCCACCGGGGCTCAGCCTATGGAATGCCAATTTAATAGAACAAAGTATTCTTGCATTGAGAGAGTACTTGAGAAGAGGCCTAATGTCCATCTGCTTCCATAATACTAACTCTATAAATATATGTACATAGATCTATTTTCTCATCCTCATATATAAATATACTACATATATACATGGCTTTATTTATACTTTCATAAGTGCCCTTTTCTCTCTTTCCTATAACTTTCCTCTTGTCCCACTATCATGCTCAACCTTCATTTGGATTTCAGTAATTCCTCTCGGTTACATTACCCTTGATCAAGCCCCACAAGGCCTCCTATACCCTCCTCGCTACCAATTTTGGGTCACTTGTTATTCCCTTGTCCCTGGGTTTAATAACACCTCTTCCTTTCCCCCCACCTCTCCCTCTCTCATGTGTCCCTGGAACCATCAGTCCCATTGTTTTCTCCTCCAGATTGTTTATCCAGCCTATCTTATCTTATTATGGAAATAATAACATGCATCAAAACAAGACAGAGCAAAACAAAGCAACAAAATAAAACAACAACAATAAACCAATCACAAAAAAGCAAGGCTTTTAATTAGTTCAAGGACTGTTTATTGGCATTTAGCAGTGTTTTCGGGTAGAGTCTGATGGGGTGCCATACCCTGGTCCTAAAGTCTATTTTTGGTACTCCATCAGGACTTCCTTGCTCTGCTCCCCCTGCAGTTCTGCTGCACACCCTTAGTGTTTTACCTGGGTGTGGTGGGGCCAGATTGGGGGCAATTCCCACACTGTGTCTCCAGTATTGTCCCCTGTGAGGCTATGGGTCAGTGAGGGATGTCATGTCTCATAGTGGGGCCGGCCATATGGTCTTCTCTGTGCATTGGCTGCTCTTAGTGGGGATATTATCCTCAAGGCTGGGTGGGCCAGAATGTGCTCCACTCTCTCTTCCTCCCCCCTCATTTGCTGCTGTGTGCTCTGATCAGACATGTCCCTCTCCCTAAGCTGTAGCTTCAGTTCTGTCCTCTGAAGTAAATTCTTCTGGGGGGAGGGGCAGCTGTCCCCATTGTTGGGCTTGGGACTAACTCCTCAGACCTCTCTACTGGTTCCCTGCTTTGTGCCAGTACTCTGCATTCACATCTTGGAACACCGGGTTGAAGTCTGGTCCTTTTCCCTGTGGAGATATAAACACTATCCTCCCCTGGAGTGGGTTATTGTCCTGTATTCCTGCTACACATTTCTTTTTTCCCCCAACTCCCCCTCCCCCTTTTTAGTTGGCTGCCATAGGTATCCCTGGATTTGGTCTGGCCCCTGCCATGCTACCTGGACCTCACTCCAGAAATGTTTGTATACAGTAGCTTTTTCCCTATGCCCCTTTTAATTTTTTTTTAAGCTTACCTCAGCGGACTTGTGTTGTACTTGCCCTTTTGTGCTTGACTTACTTCACTTTACTTCACTTAGCATAATTTCTTCCAGTTCTTCCCATGCAGCGATATGCTTCGTGTGTTCATGACTGTTTGTTTTTTTTTGTGGGCATCACTGCCCCCTGGTGGGAGTAGGAGGCCCAGCCTTGCTCCTGGAGAGCCTCTGCTGGATTTGAACTGCCAACCCTGTGGGCCGCAGTCCTGCACACAACCACTACGCCACCGGGGCTTAGCTCATTACTGTTTTTTAGTGATGCATAGTACTCCATTGTGTGTATGTACCACATATTTTTATTCCATTTATCAGATGAAGGAAATTTGGGTTGTTTCCAATCCTTGCAATTGTGGCCTGTGCTGCTATGAACATCGAGCACAGATGTCTGGCTCTGGTTTGTTTCTTGCCTCTTCTAGGTCTAAGCCCAGTAGGGGGATTGGTGGGTCGAATGGTAGCTCAACTTGGCATCTGTTTTAGAAATAGCCAAATCGATTTCCATTGTGGTTGTACATACCTCCAGGCCCCCCAGCAGTGGATGAGAGCTCTTACCTTCCCACAGCCCCTCCAACACCTGTTGCTTTCTGACTTTTTGAATTGGGCTGTCTTTGAGGGTGTTAGGTGGTATCTCATAGTTTTAATTTGCACTTCTCTTATGGCTCATGATCAGGAACATTTTCTCATATGTTTATTGGCCATTCGGATTTCTGTCCCTGTGAGACCTCTATTCAGGTCCTTTGCCCACCTCCTCAGTGGAAAATTAAGTTTTTTTTCTTTTGGGAAGCTAGCAGGGTATTGTAGATTTTAGTAATAAGGCCTTTGTCTGATGTGTCATTGCTAAAGATGTTTTCCAAGTTGGTGGGATCTCTTATTACTCTCTTGGTGAATTCTTTTGATATACCCAGTGTTTTACCCTCAGTATATTTCATTTGTCAATTTGTGCCTCCTCTGTGTTTGTGTACTTTCCTATTTCTGATAGCCTATGTCAAGGGTCCTCAAACTACGGTCCACGGGCCACATGCTGCCTGCCAAGGACATTTATACGGCCCACCGGGTGTTTTTGCCGCCGCTTCTATCCCACTTAGCAGTCGACTCATCCCAGTCCTGCAGTGAATTAGTTCAATTTTTTTTTTAACTATCGTCTGGCCTTCCAACAGTCTTGAGGGACAGTGAACTGGCCCCCTGTTTAAAAAGTTTGAGGACTACTGATACATAGGGCCAAATTTTTATGTACCAAATTATGTGCCAAAATTCTCGGGTTGATCTCAATTCCCTTATTGATGGCCCTAGTAGTTTAGGGTTTTGCTTCGAGGTGTGCGATCCACCTTGAGTTTATTCTTGTGCATGGAGTGAGATAAGGGTCTTGCTTCAATGATAGCTCTTTTTTTTTTTTTTTGGCATCACTGCTCTCCGGCGGTGGGAGTAGGAGGCCCAACCCCACTGCTGGAATTGAACTTCCATCCCAGTGGGCCGCAGTCCCGCGCACAACCACTACGCCACCGGGGCTCAGCCTCAATGATAACTCTTTATGGGAGTAGAAAGCCCCATCTTCCCCCTGCTGAGCAGTGGATGGTTTCGAGCCGCTGATCTTGCGGTTGGTATTGCAAAGTGTCCCCCTCCCCCCACGCCACTAGAGCTTGTTACTAGCTATTGATGGGTCCTCACCAAAGGCATCATCTCCTTTGTTGAGAGGGGCTTCCTTCCCGGTGTCCAGGTGTCACATTTGAGTTAAACAACAACCCCAACATTCAATGCCAACTCTTAGCAGTCCCCATGTGGGTTTCCAAGACTGTTGCTGTTTTCGGAGTAGAGAGCCCGCCCTCTGCCCTCCGAGCGGCCGTGCTTTCCCGCTGCCACATGGATCGCAGCCCCACATGTGACCGCGAGGCCACCAGAGCTCTTTAGATTTGAATAGAAGTTGCTTTTATTTCCAACCATGTTAAGTTTTGAAAATTGCCCCCATAATACCTCTTACGAGACACCCTCATTCTCTGATCATTTATGGCCTGTAGAGGTTTTTGATTTCTTGGAGTTGTAAAGTCATGCCTTGTCAAAATTTGGATAAGATGACACTAGCATTGTCATTTAAGATTGAACATTGGTGGAACAAAGAAAGCGACTTGAAAACAAAACCCAGAAACAAAGTCGCCACAAGCTGGATCTGCAAGGGTGCTTTAAGAATCTTTTCACAGACTCTTCATTTAAAAATGTTGACAAGAGCTGTTGCAGTGCTGTATATTTTATAAGATGCATAATTGAGCAAAAAAGTATGCTTATCTTCAGCAGTAGCCACAGGAAGCCTGGCTCTTTCTACCATATGGCCATGAACAATGCACTTCTGCTCACGTGGTGGCTGCTGGCCTTAATTGCAAGCGGGGGTGAGGGTGATGGGGGGGTCACATTGCTTTATAGTCTCAACCTATGAAAGTTTATTAATACTTCACAGGACACCTAGTAGCGCTATAGCAGAGCAACATTTTGTAATATTAGGCTATTTTGAACCATGTATGTACCTTTTTTTTAATTACAGACCATTTTTGATGGCTATAATCCGACAACAACCTCTCTGTTAATAGAGAGGTTAAAGGAGTGGTTCATATGCATTACTTATTCCCAAGGAGCACAGTTTTCCATAGTACTTCTTCTGCCAAAATTACAGTTGTCATATTTAGATTACATAAGCATATTTGTGAAGTTAGCTCAGTTCATATCACAGATTCCTCTCACCGTAGCATGTGTGTGCCTTGTCTGGGTCTCTGGGTTATTTTCCTTGCTGCGTTATATCTGCATAATTGACAGTTGTGTTGACTTGCAATTTTTTTTTCCAAGCAAACAAGCCCTCTGAACACCAAACATTTGGCCTTTCCCCTCTGCCTACCCACCTTACCAAAGAAAAGGTTTCAATAAAAGAAACATCTAATTTCAGGCGATTTTCAGTGTGTGGTGGTGGGGATTTGAATTGAAGTGGTTACTTTGTGTGCTGTAGCTGCTCAAACAGATGCCACAGTGTAGCATTGCAACAGGAGAAACACATAGCCACATCATATGACTCTGGCCGTACTACCAGGTTGGGCCTATTTCTAGTTGCCTTATTTTTTTTTTTCCCAGAAGAGAAAGATGGGGCATTTTATTCCCATGAAGAATCACAGCCTGGGAAACCCAAAGGGTCAGTTCTACCCTGCCTTCTAGCGTCTCTATGATCCGGCATTGACTTGATGGCAGAGGTCTTCTTTTTTTCTATTGTAGAGGATTACTTACATATTATAATATACAAGGTAAAAAGGGATCTGTATATGTATCAGAAGAGGAATAGTTGAAATCACTTGGAACTTTTTTCCCTATGTAATCTCAGAGGAAAGTACCCCAACCAATAAGAAGACAACTTTCAGTCAGCGTGAAAAGGGAGGAAGATTCTAGCCACAGAGCTGCCCAACAATGCCCCGGTTCCTTTGTGCAGCAGAAGAGTCTCATGACTGACAGGGCTGCCAGAAAGGCCGGAGAAAAAGCCCCTTCCCTGTGTTAGTAACTGGGTGCCTTTCTTAGTCTTCTTTGTTTCCAAAGAAATCTAATAAATGCGACCTTGACCACAGGATGTGGGAAACAATGGGAAAACACATGCCCACAGCACACATACCAGGGACAACTGAGCCAAAAAGAAGTCCTTAACCTTTGTGAATCTAAGGACTTTATCAAGAAAATGAAGGCAAAATGCGACTTAGAAAAACCTAAGGTTGGCTGAGCCCCGGTGGCGTAGTGGTTGTGCGCAGGACTGCGGCCCACTGGGATGGAGGTTCAATTCCTGAAAAAGACTGGGCCTCCTACTCCCACCACCAGGGCAGTGATGCCTAAGAAAAAAGAAAAGAAAAGAAAAGAAAAACCTAAGGTCTAGCATCCAGACTATGTAAAGAATTCCTAAAGCATAGCAAACCATTATGAAAAAAAAAAACTAGAAGATTTGAACAGGTATTTCACAAAAAGATGTGCAGCTGGCCAACCAGCACCTGAAATGCACCTCAGGTCATGAGGGAGAGTGGAAGTGAGGAGACGGTGAGGAGGCCATGTCTGACTGTTCTGGTTGCCCAAGAGAAGAAGACAGCCACACACACACCCCACACACACACCCTCCACACTAGGCCAAGGCCAGGTGCACACAGCAGAGCTAAGACCTGCCACCCTTTCCCTTCTTGATCCTGACTCCATCTGCTCCTCCCACCACACTCGGGATAAAGATACCACCATGGGCTACCACCCCACCTCTCCTCAACCAGCAGCCAGGTGTCTCTCTAGTCCTAGGCCCTTGGCCTCTGCCTCTGTGAGGCAGGAGATGCACCTCCCTGCCTCCCTGGCTCACATCTCAGGAGTGCAGCTGCTCCCCTGGCTCAGCGTGGCTCCTGTGCTCTGTTCCCTGGTCTCTGTGCCTCAGCCCCTGATACCCCGTAGTAAGGGATCTCCTGTGTGCTCCACTGGCGCCTCCTCTTCTGTGATGGTCCTGGGATTCCCTCGGTCCCCGCCTCTGAGATGGCTCTTTGATGAACAGGACACTGGCAACCCACACTGTGACACCATGTGCATAGTTCTGCCCAGTCATGTAATGGGAGTTAGAGAAACATGGATAGAAATTTTACTTCACCTGAAGGCTTCAAAAAGTCCAGGGGGGAAAAATTCCATTTTTCCTTGAGCTTTTTGACACACCCTTATTTGGGAAGAATTGTCCATTGGAGATGGAATGCGGGAGGCCCAGGATAAACAATGGGGTTGGAGGCAGATCATCGCAGAGGGGCAGGAGACTGGTGGGGGAGACCAGCACATCCGTGGCCAACTGAGCAGGGGCTGGAGGCAGTACGTCTGTCCCACAGACAAAGGAACCACCCTGCTGTAGTGACCTTAGCAGTCGGGGTGGATGGTCTGCACCCCGTGAGCAGAGCAGAATTAGACACCTATTTCCACTCATAGCAGCTCTCTGGGACAGGCTGGAACGGCCCCTTTGGCTTTCCACTGTCCCAGAGGCACTTTGGCTTTCCACTGTCCTGCCCACCCCACCCCACTTTCTCTCCCCTGCAGAGCACAGGGTGCAGTCTGCCTGGACGCGGCCCCACAGCAGTGAGATTGATGTTTGCCATATCCTGCCTCTCACCTGCGCAGTTCACAGTGACAGTGTGCCCACCGGGGGTGGGACAATTGGGAGTGAAAAGAGAGCTCCGTGTGTTAGCTCTGTGTCACAGACAGGCGACCCGTGCTGAACACGGGGTGGGACTGGGTGGGACTTGGCTGAGAACTGACTTGACGGCCCCCAGCAGTCTGTGGGTGACCACATCATAGCTGCAGTGGGCTGCAGGGTCTAAATGTACTTTTCTAGAGAGAAGTAATTTGCTAACTTCTCTGAGGCAAGAAAGAAATTTTGGAAACCATCCTGATGAAATAATATCTGTCATGGATGAGGAGCAAGTGTATGGGATGTGTTTTGGTTTGGGATAAAGTCTTCACACACACACACACACACACACACACACACACAACACACCCTCCAAAAGCCATGTGATCAACTCGCGGCACACCTTTTCAAATAATTGATGTATTTGATTTCCAAAGGAAAAGGCTGTCTGATCCGCATTTTCTCCTAAAGTCCTAAGTCTTGCCTCTTATCTTTATTAACAGCATTATTCTGTAAGTTGAAAACCACAAGACAAATCTAGACAATAAAAGGACCATTACTACATTTCAAGGAGTACTTCTTTTGGCTCTGTGACAAATAGTAGCCAGTTTTCAGCTTTTGAGGAAGCTTCAAGCAAGCTGTCACCCTAAACTAGTTTTTAGGGACACACTAGAAATTTTATCAATAGTTTAGGGTTGAAAACTAGAATTTATGGGGCTGGACACTATACATAGCATATGGGATTTGGGGGGTATGTACTATATTCTACAAACAAAAGGGGGAAAACAAACAAATAAAAATATATATGAATATAATTAAAATGCAATAAAGATGGGCTGAGCCCCGGTGGAGTAGTGGTTGTGCACGGGACTGCGGCCCACTGGGATGGAGGTTCAATTCCAGCTCCACAGGAGCAAAGGCTGGGCCTCCTACTCCCACCACCAGAGGGCAGTGATGCCCCAAAACAAACAAAAATACAATAAGGAGATAAACAAATTAAATGGAAAGCGAGAGGGAAGGGTCACGCCCTTAAAACCCCTCAGACCCCCTGGGCCCGAGTGGCTATAAAAGGAGCACGAAGACAGTAGCACTGAAGTGGACCGAGAGTCCTTTGTGAGACACAAGTTGGTTTCAAACAAAAAAAGCAAGACATTAGAGTTTTTATATTGGCACTATAAACCAGACAGTACCAGGATGTTGAAATGATTTCCCTTTATTTCTGGGTGTTAGATTCTTATTAAAGCAGAAGATTTTGTCCCTTCATTTGCATAACTTAGCGCCAAGAGAACTTTTCTCTCTTTTTCTTTGTGTCATCATGGAAGTTTTCTATTAAAGTTAGACCTTCACCTGGATTGCCTGTGTATACGTGTCCCTATGCTTGTTTTATTTTCAGCAGGTGGACTCTCCCCCTGCCCCATTGATAGTTTTAAAGAAAAGCTGTGATCTTGAGAGGTTCTATCAGTACAGGTTAACTACCACACCTTCTTCTCAACACAGGACTTAGGAAACAGAAATGGAGGTGACCACTTTGGTTTTCTTGCAGGTCTTCGGATAACAGTGCTTTTGACGTCCTTCCTCATGGTTCTGGGAACTGGTCTGCGCTGCATACCCCTGTCAGACTTAATGCTTAAACGAAGGTAAATCCTATACATCCCTCTGGAAGTGGTGCTCACATGTTTCGCTTTTATCATGAGTGTGTGACATGGAGTGGGTTAAAACATTTAATAAAGCGATTCCGATTTTAAGAGGGTGGCTGAAGGGTCATATTCAGAGAGGCAGCCTGGGGATGACTCATTCGGGGAGCATGTGTTAGACGTCACGTATAAGATGCTACAGTGACTGTGGTTGAAATAAAAAGAGAACAGGTTCGTCTGCATGCTGTCCAGGGCCGTAATGAGGCGGCTGAGAAGTGTCATCGAGTCAGTGCCAACTCACAGCCACCCGAAGGCAACAGGGTGAGGCCCTGCCCTGTCCTGGGTAGTCCTCAATCATTGTGGCCACCACGTCAGTCTCTCCCATGGGAAGTCTTCCTGGTTTTTGACCAACCACCTTCTGCCTTACCAAATGTGTTGCCTCTCTGTAGGAATGGTCTAAAGTTCATGAAATGAAGTCTCACCGTCCTCATGTCTCAGGGACATGCTTGCTGTTGGAAAATAGTACTGTAACTTAAGAAGAATACTACTATTCTTACCATAAACCAAACCATAAGCATGTTGCTATTTAAGTCAACTCCAATTTATAGCAAATTAGGACAGAAGTACGGCCAGCCAGAGTAAGCAGGGGCGGCAAGACTTCATCTTAACGTCCTTTGGACGTGTTGTGAAGGGAAACTGGTCCCTGAAGAAGGACAGCATGTCTGGTAAGGAGAGGAAGGCCGTTATGGAGATGAACTGGCTGCATGGCGCCAGTGCAGCAGCCATCGTGAGGATGGTATGGGCCTGGGCATGTTGCCTTCTGCTGCACTTCAGGTTGCTATGGGCACCCACCTCGGTGGCCCCTAGCAACCACAGGGCAGGGTAGACTGCCTCCTGCAGGGTGCCCCAGGCTGTGAGTATTCCTGATGGAAGCAGGCCGCCAGCTGTTCCTCCCAGGGAGTGGATGCTGGATTTCAATCACTGACCTTTCTGTTAGCAGCCGGATGCTTCACAGGAGTCCTTGAGTTCTACCATGGCCAGGGCATCCAATGGCTCGAGACTGAGAGAAGCGTTGCTGAGTTGATCAACAAGAAGACTCCTTTCTTGAATGAGGGGATAAGTAAGCCAAGCACTGGAGGACGAGTACAATTTAGGTATCATATAATTGTTGTCATTAAGGGCAGGACATTCCAGGTATAGGGAAGCAGATCAGCACAGGTCTCATCCGGGATGGACAGAGTGGTTGATTTGTGTACAGCTGTATTTCAGAGATTTATTCTCAGGGGGAGGAAGGTATATGATGATTTAAGGTGGAGTTTTTTCCATTTTGATTGTAATATTAATTATTTTACCTACAATAAGCTGCAATTAGAAGACATTTTTACCAACCAAGACATCAATTATTCTGCGGCCCACTGGCTTGGTGGTTCAAATCCAGCAGCAGCATTCAAGCAGCAAGGCTGGGGTCTCACTCCCACCAGAGGGCAGTGATGCCTAAAAAAAAAAAATTCTTCAAGACATCAATTATTATTTTGTGAGGTTGTAATTGCATTTATTTTGCAAGTGACTGAAGTTTCCTCTTACTTTTAAACCATTGTCATACATTTTATCCATTACATGCCATAGACTCATTTAATATCATGCAGCAAGAAGGTGGGAGTTCTTTTTTAAAATCATCTTTTATTTTTTTAATTTATTATTAATTGGGAATTAATACATATGTCATATCATTCCACAATTCAGTCACATCAAGCAGTATTGTACAGTTGCTACCACAGATTCCAAGCATCCTTTTTCCTTCTGGACTCCTTGACATCATTTCCCTTTTATCTCTCCATCCCCATCACTGTTTTCTCCCTGCCCCCCAAAGCCCTTGCTTTACACGCTGTCCCTATAGGTTCATCAGTCCTGAGTCGCCTACACTGAAACACAGAACAGCATATGGCACAACTTCCAGAGTGTGACCTCCAGGGACATAGCACCTCTGAGACATACCCTACCATGAACGAACAAGAATGAAACGAAAATGCACAAAATGTTGAGAACCAGATCAGGTCCAGCATGCATCAGAGGGGCAATCGACTGACAAAGTTTTTTAACTGTTCAAGTCAGATTTACAAGCCATCAACTCTTAATGTTTCTCAAATTGGGGTCCAGATGTATCCTTGAGAGACACAGGACTTTTTCTCCCTTTAAACAGAACCCTCAAATTACTCAATGTTAGAAAATACTAGTGTGCAGAATAAAAGAATGGGATATAAGAAGATGAAGTTGGAAAATGATATTCTGATTACAAAGGGTCTTTTGTATTGTACATTAGTTTGGGGGAGAGGGGTTACATTTCAGATCATCAGATTATGAAGGTCTGATACCATCCTGAAGAATTAGACTCTCTTCACCACACTAAGTAGCTACAGGGGATATGTGATGGGAGGTATGTGGGATTCGGTATAGTGGGTGGAGATTGCTGGCAGGAGACCTGGAAAGATGCAGTGAGAGCCCACAGTGGAGTTGTTCTTCCATTTGTTCTTTTATTACTTCATCTAGCCAACAAAATTCACTGAACCCATGCTATGGACCAAGCTCTCCTCTGGACATTGGGAATAGAGCAAACCAAAAGGCCTACATCTTGGAAGTTTACGGTTCAATCAAGGAGGGTTACAATAAACTAGATAAGTAAATAGACTATATGAGTAGTCTGTTAGTCTTTTTACATTGGATAAGGAAAGACTGAAGAAGAATTCATGCCTTTGAATTATGACTCGCTTTCTGGAATTTCACCTTTGAACCCTTGACTTTTGAATCTCAGCTACCATAAGTCTACCAATTTTTGAAAAGCAGCGTACTTACAGCCACAACTCAATGAGAACTCTCCAAGGAATGGTGGACTGGGACCATCATAAATTTACTATTTCTGTTTTTGTTTTTGTTTTTTTTGGGAGGGGGCATCACTGCTCTCTGGTGGTGGGAGTAGGAGGCCCAGCCCCACTGCTGGAATTGAACCTCCGTCCCAGTGGGCCGCAGTCCCGCGCACAACCACTACGCCACCGGGGCTCAGCCCATAAATTTACTATTTCAATGTCCTCCTTGCTTTGTTGTAACATCTGGTATATTAATATGGTTCTATTAATATTATTGAAAGTCTTCCCATCTCATTAACCCCCACTGTTTGTGTAAATAGTGTCCAGCCACTTAAGAGCTTAATCTGTGTGAGTCAGCAATTTATAGCTGGCCTATACCTATGTAATTTTCTAAACTGTGTTTCAAATTCTATACCATTGGCTAAATTAATGGCACTATCGATCAAGTCACCATATATGCCTCAGGGAGATGATGAATAATATTCTCTAACACAAGATGGCAATGGTGCCTCTCAGGTGAGCCAGAGACATATGTAAGCCAGAGAGGCATGAGTGGATTGGGGGCTCACACTTCATTCTAGCCCCAATCGAAGAGCAATCACTTCTTACAACATGGGTCTGCTTGATGCTTGCCCTCATGAGGAGAATACGGATGCTTTAGGTGGCACACCAAGGTGTGGCAAAGAAGCTGGGTGGGACCTGGTCATCAGAAAGAATAGTGTTTGGGCCTTAAAGGCTTATCTTCAAACAAGTGAGGTGTCAAATAAGTCCACAAGGAAGAAGCAGACCAGCCTGTGTGATCTAAAATATTTAAATTATGAAAAGCTGGATTACAGAAGGCTATGAATGACATCGAAGCCCAAAATCCATTTGCAGCGTCCATGCATTGATTAAGTCTCAAGTGACTCCCTGCTTGACTATAGTGGAGGGATCAGAATAGCATTGTTATCAAACAGGGAGCATTATAAATTTGGTTATGATATATATGTGTGTGTGTGTGTGTGTGTGTGTGTGTGTGTGTGTGTGTGTGTGAAAAAACGTGATGGGGAAATACACATGGATTAAGTCTTTGGTGAATTGCCTGGCCATGGACCAGGAAAGGGAAGAGCCTTGCTATCATTCAGAGTGTACTGGAAAGTGGATTACTGCAGATGCACCTGAAATCTCACACCTTATCATTTGATCTTTTGACCCATTTTAAATTTGTTTCAGTTTTTAAGTGAGATTTTTCTATGCTGTAGATTTTAGATTTAGGGTTTTGTTGGTATTAGTTTTGCTGTGTGGAAGTTTTTATTGGTGTTTGTTTTGTTTTTATTAGTGTTTGTGAAACCCAGGTTAGGTAAATATATAGAGACAGTAACTGGATTAAATGGTGTCTTGGTTGAGCTTGGGAGCTAATAACAATGAGTACAAGAAAGAAGAAAATATTCTAAAATTGATTGTGGTGATGCTTGAACAACTCCTCTTGGTGTGATTGAACTATTTATTGTATAATATTCGGATTATGTAAAACTGTTTAAAAATAAAATGCATGCAAAAAGATGAATCAATATTTATTTTATCTGCATAGTCCCTATGCAAATGCAGAAAACTTTGTTTCTCTTGCTTATTAAGATTTTAGTTAAGTAAGAAATTCAGAATAACACAATTTAAAATATTTCTTCTAAAAGCTGGAAGCTAATCTATTAAAAATACAGATGGCATTCCTCTGTAGTGTGAAATATGATAATGCATACTCAATAAATAATTTTAAAACTCCTAGAAGGTGACATATACACATATATATATCCATATATATTTAATCACTTTATTGGGGGGGGCTCTTAAAAATCTTATGACAATCCATCATTCAGTTGTATTAAGCACACTTGTATATATGTTGCCATCAACATTTCCAGAACACTTTCTTTCTACTTGAACCTTTGATAGCAGCTTCTCTTTTCCCTCTCTCCCCCACCCTCCTACCTTCGTGAATCCTTAACCAAGTATATATTGTTATTTCGTGTCTCACACTGTCCCTGGTCTCCCTTCACCCACATTTCTGTTATCCATCCATTCCCCTCCCTCCAGGGGGAGCTATATATGCAACCTTGTGATGTGTTTCCTCTTCCCTGTCCCTCCCCACCATCCCCCAACCCTCAATGAGACCGCTACTCCCATTACTGTTTCTGAGGGTTTTATCTTTCCTGTATTTCATGTGTGGAGAGCTCTTATCTGTACCAATGTGTGTTCTCCAGTTTAGCCAGATTTGTAAAGTAGAACTGGGTCATGGTAGTGGAGGGGGGAGGAAGCATTCAGGAGGATGTGTGTTTCGTTGGGGCTATTCTGCACCCTGGTTGACTCGTCCCTTCTTGTAACCCTTCTGTGGGGGGATGTCCAGTTGTCTACAGGTGGGCTTTGAGTCTCCACTTCATCTCCCTTCATTCACATCAATATAATTGTTTGTTTGGGATCTTTTCATGCATGATACCTGATCCTGTCTGGAAGATGAGCTTAGTAGAAAGTTATATATGCTCTTAATCATAGGTGTATCCAGTGATTCCCATAACACCCGAAAGATTGTCTTTCAGGACAAAGTACTTTTCATTAATCCCAATGATAGATAATAGTTAATAAAGTGTGTGAGATAGTTATATTGCATTTTGGTTCTAATAGGCATATTTTCTAGAAATATACAGCATTCTGAAATGAGTTGCAGTGGCAGCATTATATTTAAGATATGATAACAAGAAGAAATTGATTATTTTGTGAAATTACTCCACAGCTTTTTGAAGCCCCCTCATACCTTTGCTTTACTGCTTAAGCAAATTTCAATTGGGCCAAAGGTTTAAATAACAAAACAAACCTTAAGAACACTAGAAAGGTCCTCTCCAGGGGGAAGAGCAATAGGAAACATGGGGGTGGGGTGGGGGGGGGAGACAGCGGTCAGTGTGAGATATAAAAATAACAATATTTTATTATTTTTCAAGGGGTTATGATGGTGGGGGGGGGAGAGGGAGAAAGAAGAGCTGATACCAAGAGAAAGTAAATGTCTAGAAAAGATTGAAGGTGAGGGCTGAGCCCCTGTGGCGTAGTGGTTGTGCGCGGAACTGTGGCCCACTGGGATGGAGGTTCAATTCCAGCAGTGGGGCTGAGCCTCCTACTCTCACCACGGGAAAGCAGTGATGCCCCCCCCCCCAAAAAAAAAAGAAAAGATTGACGGCAACATATATACAAACATGTCTGATGCAAGCGACGTATGGATTGTAATAAGAGTTGTAAGAGTCCCCAATTAAAGGATCTTTTAATAAAAAACAGACAAAAAAGAATATTATGAAGATATCACTAGTGGTTGTGCAACATGAAAAATAGCATCAATGGCAATTATACATGTAGAAGTTGTTGAATTAGAGGATGTTTTGTTGTGTATATTTTTGCCAAGATTAAAAAATTTGCATGCATTACAATGAGTACAAAGAAGAAGAAAATGTTCAAAAATTGACTGGTAATGTCTGTCTAACTCTTCCTGATATGATTGAACTGTTAAATTATATAATATATGGATGAAATGCAAACGAAACGTTATAAAAAAAAAGGCTAGAAGAAAATGAGATCACTTTGAATAATCTTAGCATGGAGAAGACCTTCAATAAAGATACAAATCTCAGAAACAACCAAAGAAAAGATTAATGCATTTGATGTCATAAAAATTCCAAACCTCTTGAGAATGATGAGGGCAGCAAATGTACACATGTGCTTGACATACAGTAGATGGATGTGTGGATTGTGATAAGAGTTGAATGAGCCCCCAATAAAATGATTTGTAAGAAATTCTAAACATGTGTGTGTTCAAGTATACTTCAAAGCAACCTTAAAAGATAAATAAAAACTGATCATTAGAAGGGGTTTCAAAAGTCCATGAGAAAATTCCAGAATATTTTAGTTAAATTTTTACTCAAACATTTTGCAAACCTTTCATGTTTGCAACCATATGACAAATGGGTAATTTCTTTCAAATCAATAAGAAAAACAATCATGACCCAATAGGCAAGCAGTGTAAGAACTTGAAATGGAAGTGATATATACTTAAGAAAATATGCTTGGCTTTTTCTAGCATAAAGAAATGAAAATAAAAAGTGCGGCTAACTATCGCCTTTGATTGGCAAAGGTGAAAAATCATACTGTGTCATGTTACTCGAGATATCGGGAGAATCAGGCACTCAAGTTATATGCAACATTTGGGACATCGTATTTGGAACATCGTTTGCAATATTTATCAGACTCAAAATGGACATGTTCTTTGACCCAGTAGACACACCACTGGAAATTTAGCACATGTGTAAATCTTTCCTTGTATGCACGGACAACCACATTTACACGTTGCTTACAATAGCAGAAAGCCGAGGTAACCCAAAGGTCCCCCAGAGAGGACTGGGGAGGGTGCAGTGCATAGTTAGTTCCATGTACCTGGGAAAGGAAGCAGAAATTCTATAACTGCTGATAGGAAAATATCTCCAAGAGAGATTGTTCTGTAAAACAAAAGGGCACAATGTTTCTGTTGGCACAATGTGTTCTGGTGATAACTACAAGTTCTGCAGTTCCAGTCCACCCTGAAGGGCCCTCTGTAGAAAGTTCTGACAGTCAACTTCTTAAAAATGAGCCATTGGGAAGCTAGCTGATAGGGACTGAATTCTACTCCAAAGCACCTGAGGTCTCAAGTCAAAATCGTCTCAATGACAATGGGATTGGAATGGATCTAGGGGAAAGTGGGAGGGTTAAATCTGCTGTGTTTCCACAAGAAACCACATAACCATGGGTTATTTCTGGAAAGGAGACCCCAGGGAACTGGAAATATGGGATATTTTGTATTTTTTCACACTGGGATTTTAGGCACTTGAACACATATCTGTCAATTGTGGAGGCCGATAAGACCCAATTTTGTGTGTCAGTCAGACTTGGAGATTCTGAGTCATAGACTGCAGAGCCTGACAAACCCAGAATTTGCAGGTCAAGTGGCAGGCTGTTGGCTCACAGAATTCCAGGAGCTGGTAAATCCAAGATTTTCAGTTCAGGAAGCCAGCTGAAGGTTACTCATATCTCAAGAAGATGACAGAGCAAATGCAGGACCAGAAAGAGAACGAATAAACTGTGCCAACAAGTCTATATATTGGAGGCAGGCCACATTCCAAAGGACACTTCCCTTCCTACTCACTGGCTATTTACGTCAGATCACAAAGTGGAGAGAGATTATATTTCTGCACCTGGTCATGTGGTTGGTGCTGATATTTAAAATGAGCTTCTTCCACTCCCCAGTCCATATTCCCGTTGACAACAGCAGGTGCCTCACCCGGTCATCGTCCTTCACCCACTGGGGTGACCCAACCGTCATTCCTGAAGGTTCTGGGCCATTGGAAGTCATATCAGAATTGAGTTGCTATAGTTTTCAGTGGACTTTAATCACAAGACCTGGAAGTACTAAGAGATACCGTAAGGGATGTCTTCCAGACATTCTCTGCATTACCTCCATTATGTAATATCAATCTGACTTCTCAGGATCAGTTTCACCAGCCAGGGTAGTAACTCTCTTGTGTGCCTACTGATCCAGAGGCATGGCAAGCCCAAAGTGGGCCTGTCGCAGTCTTCATTTCCAGTTCAATGGAATCAAAGTTTTGTCTCCTGGTGAGATTAATTCTCCCTTTGGAGCTACGGCCTCTAGACTGATTTTCCATTTTTCTACAAACATATTTGCAACAATATGACAAGTAGGTATTTTTTTATGAGAGCGCAGAGTTGTGGAGACAGGAAGCAAACATTTTGCCAGTAGGCCACAAGGTATAATAGGGAGTGGTGCCACTCCCCTTTTTCACCTTCTGATCCCTGGACCCGCAAATCCTCTCTCTGGGAGAAACAACACCATATTGTGTATGCTGGTGTACACTATGTACAGCCTCTTAGAGAACACTACCCAAAACTCTGCAAGATATTGCCACTTAACTCTCACCATAATTACTCTCACCATAATTAGAGAGTCATTTGCTTCAGGATAATGGGGAACATGGTAAGGTCATTCAATTCTATGAGCATAGGTCCATGGCCACACTTCATTTGAGGAAAGTGAGTTCCTTCCTCAGAGGTGATGTGTGGGATACCATGCTTGTGGATCAGACATTCCGTCAGCCCACACATGGTAGTATTGACAGAAACATTGTATGCGGGGAAGGCAAATCCATACCCAGAGTGTTTTCCCTGTAAGAACAAAACACTGCCCTTTTCATGATGGAAGTGATCTAATATAATCAACCTGCCCTCAACTTGTTGGTTGATCTCGCTGAGGAATGATGCTGTCACACAGCTCAATGTTGGGGTCTATTGCTGGCATATGGGGTCCTTCACAGAGGCTGTAGCCAAGGCAGGCTTAGAGAGTGGAAGTCTGTGTTGCTGTGCCCATGTTTGAGCTCCATCCCTGCCACAATGACCACTTTGCTCATGAGCCTTTGGGGCAATGGCAGGTACAGCTAGGATAGGAGGTTGACCGGTTTCCCCAGAATATGTCATCTTATCCACTTCTGAGTTCTGCAAGAGAAACTTGCAACTGTACTCGACTCCCATGAGCCCAGTCAGAATGCAAGTACGCTCTCATTTAAGAAAGCTAGAATCGAGACAAGAGGATGGTGGTATCTGTCTCCACCTGTTCATGGAGGCTCCTTTTCTCATGCAGAGAACACGCATCCTTTCCAAGAAAGAGAAAGCGCATAGTCTCATCTAATTTGAGTTTCTGGATTCTTTCAGGTCTCGGTGACGCTCTGGGAAGAGCTCCTTGGATTGTTTCCTGTGGCTTTTGGCTTAGTCCTTGGGGTGCCTATTTTGTTGTTGTTGTTGTTATTTGCTGTGACCACACCTGCAGTGAATGATAGAGGATAAGTCCTTCAAAGCTATAAAACTCATGTAGTGGTAGCTACGTTGATGGCATTTTGACTATATGTATATATACATACATACACATATAATTACTGATTATGTTTTGCTTGAGAGAGACATTGAAAAAAATACTGAACAAAATCAAAATATTAGTCATAGCTGTTACTAAAATCAAAGTAGTAAATTTATGCATGATTTTTTCTTTATACATTTATTTTTCAAAATGTACATGCATAGTACCCTTAAACTGCTGTTGTTTAATTCTGACTTGCTATATATACTTATATATATGCTTATATATATATATATATATATATATATATATATATATATAAGTAGAACAATGGCATCTTTATTTTGATCAAGCAGCTAGACTAACGTTTCTTCCCACAGTGACGATACACTTCCTAGGGTGCTGCAATGATCCGGGAAGACGTCAAAAGCCGATACTTATACTCTGTACTGCATGGTGGGCTAACGGCTAAACATTTTTAATTGTCAGAGTGAGAGCTAACTAACCTCCCACCCCCTGAAGATAAGCCAAATAAGTTTGGGGATCGATGAGCTAGACTAACTCAGGGACACTTTTATTTCCTGCCATTTAGGAGACAGAAGCACCCCACGGCTTAAAGTTCATGGTTTCTCATTAAATTTAGACTACACGGCCTCAGGCAGAGAGACACTTTTTAGCAGAACTCCTATTGCTTCCATCTACGTTTGCAAACCTTCTAATGTTTTCCTGACTTCAAGCTTTCTTAGAGTGTCATCTTCAAAGAATAAAAGAACCCGGCACACATTAAAATTCTGATTTTTTCCCCCAACCAGTTCTACGTTGTATTTTGCTGGGTTGTCTAGAGAAATAAAACCAGGGACACATAAGTATAGAAAGGAATTTTATTTCAAGAAGTAATTTGATATCAAGAAAGCATCCCAGCCTGGTACAAATTGGAGGCCAAACTCAGGTAGCCGAAGGCAGGGAGAACACAGGCCAGTGGGCACAGAGTTGCAGAGATACAAGGTCAGTGAAACTCTAGCAGGGCACCCATAGCTCTCAGAGTTGGGCAGCCCCAATGGGATCACCTCTGGAGTTAGGCAAAGAATCTCCGCATGCAGGAAGGCAAAGGAACAGAGAGAGAGGAAACACCCCCAATGTCTCTCCTGTAAAAAGACCGCACCCCCCAGGAAGCATCATCAGACTGGGACCCGATTGACAGGTTGGACTCCTTCCCTACACAGATGCAAGTTGACAATGTCTAACTACTACACAGGACATCACAAGCAGTTGTTTACCTGTGACTCGCTAGTGATCTGCTTTTTTGACTTGCCACTAACCATTAAGCCAGTGCCAAATATTTCTCATTTTTCTTCAAGCAACATCCCAAATCTGGAGCCTTTTGGGGGGAACAAGTGAAGTTGCTTTAACCTGGAGACCCCCAAAATGTACTGCCTCAAACAAGGTAGCATTCATTTCTTATTTAACCATGGAGAGTTGACAAGTAGACCCGGACAGAGAGCAAGTCATCTCAGGTCTTAAGTTCCCTCCATCTTGTTGCTTCCTTAGGGAGATGACCTTGATGGGACAGTTAACAATGGTTTCACAAGCACTGTGGTCACACAGGTTGCAAAACGAGAGACAGACAACAAAGTGAAAAGATGCAATTAAAGAAGAGCTATACACCAATTGCCAGCTTTCCGGATAGAGAAGAGGCCATGAGCTAAGGAACGTGAGGGACCTCTAAATCAAATGAAACTCACAGCGGCCCGACCAGACAGGAAATCAATCCCCCATGGATTTCAGAGACCGAAACTCTGTACAAGAATAGAAATTCTTGTCTTCGTGCACCCTTTCCCAGGAGTAGTTGGTGGTTTTGAACTGATGACTTTGTAATTTGGCCCAGTGCAAAAGCCTCTAGAAACTGGAAAAGGCAAGGCCCAGAGCCCAGAAAGGACACAGTCTTGTATGTCTCTCTTGAGCTCACTGGGATCCATGCTGGGCCTCTGACCTCTGGAATTTAAGAAAATAAATCTGTGTTGTTTTAAGCCACTGCATTTATGGTGATTTGTCACCGCAGCAACCGATGACTCATATATCAAGTTAAGTGTGTGTGCTTCGCAGTAAAACTCAGGGCTGATGAAGCAGGCACTGGAAAACCTGCTGAGGGGAATGTAACTTACTGCAAGTCCTGCTGAAAAAGACACTGTGGTTTTGATTCTTTCATGAAGTCTAAAATTCCATATTCTTTTACCCTAATCAAATCATTAGGAAAGTGACAAATATTTACATATAAAGGTTATTACTAATATTATCAAGTAAGTTGTGGAAATAAAACACCCAACATTAGGGAAATAATGAAATGAATTCTGTAGCCACATATAAAGCAGCAATGGAAAGCTAATATATCAAGTTATGGTTTCATCCATCATGCGGACATTAATAATTACTATGATAAAGGATTGTTAATGTTCATGATAAATGATAAAGTTAGAAAGTTATTGCACAAAGCTGGATAGTCAATAAGATATCTGAGATTACTGATTATGTTTTGCTTGAGAGAGAGAGACACTGAACAAAATACTGAACAAAATCAAAATATCAGTAGTAGTTGTTACCAAAATCAAAGTAGTAAATTTATGCATGGTTTTTTTCTTTACACATGTATTTTTCAAAATGTACATGCATATTACTTTTAAACTGTTGCTGTCTAGTTCTGACTTGCTATAACCCTCTATGATAGAAGAAAAACTACTCTATATGGTTTCCAAAGCTGTAGTCTTTATGACAGCAAGTTGGGAGGTTTTTTCTTCCACAGGCAGGTGGTCGATTTGAACTGCTGATTTTTCAGTCTGCTGTTGAGTGCTTAAGCATTGCACCCACAATGCTCCTTACTAAGAGGACAAAATAAGTCCTAAGACAAAGAAAAAAGCTAGGAGACAAATTGGATGGTAGAAATGTCAAAGACTAGAACTACATACATTTTCCCCTGTGCCCAGCAGAGCAATTACCTTATTTAACACTAATAAAACTCTTGTAAGAATAGATAAAGTATCATTGTAGAAACTGAAGCAGAGAGTAAGTGATTTACCAAGTGATTTACTTAGCTAATATAGCTAAGATCAGAAACCAGGTCTTGATAGCGAGTCCAGTATTCTTTCCACTGTCTTAGTGTTCTCTCTCTAACTTGGACTCAGTAAGTATTGTTGTAACCCTCTGTAGGACCAAGACTGCAATGCGCATCTTTCTGGTCTCCTTAGTGTCTTGCCACAGATGCCTTGCCTGTACCATAGTAGGTCTGCAGTAGAATTTTTAAGTGGAATCAAAACTGATCAAGATTATTAAATGATACAAGAATGAAAAAAAAGTTTTCTAAAATAAACTGAAGCTCTGATAACACCCGGTGCTGTGGGGTCGGCAGAGGACTACTAACTTCCAGGTTGATGGCTCAGACTCAGTCTCTGCTCTAAAGAGAAAGATGAGACTGTCAAGAATTCCAGCCTTAGCATCCCTATATAGGGACACTGTGTCCTATATACTTTCTATGGATTTGCTGTGGGCTTTGTTGTTGTTGTTGTGATTTTTTTTATAACAGTGTCTTTCTTCTTTCCCCACAATCATCTCTTTTTCTTTTCTCCTTTCCTCACTCCTGCCGTTAACCTGTGACATCACCAATTCTTTGTATTGCTCCAGCTTTCTTTGGGCTAAATAAAGGAAAACTCTTTCGAGCACGTTTGCCATTGTCAACACCCAAGAAATACGTAAAGAAGTGCGTTTCTTCTGGTGTGGGATGATTAGGAATGGAGGGAAGTTTATGAACTGGTGACATAGTGAGTCTTAGAGCTTAGAGTATTTATGGGTGCTAAATTATTTTAAAAGGCACAGAATTTAGTTATAAATACACTGACATTGTGGAAGTATCTGCTGAGTTTCTCAAGGCCCTATGTTCTAAAGTTACCACCCATGCTAATGAAGGTCAACTCGAGGCTTTATAAAGTAGGACTATACACAGGTAACAACTGCCCACAGAACTTTACGCAGCCCGACCCATGGCTGTTGTTATCAGGATGAGGCCGTGTGGGAGAGTAGAGATCTGTGGATGGGTGGCCGGAGCGCTCCTTTAGATTTCTAGGCTCACCTCATGGAATGATAGGATATAGAGGCTCATCCCGCTCCCTCCAGGACAAGGGAAATCTAAAAATGCATAAGAAAATTCTATTTGGGGCTGAGCCCCGGTGGCGTAGTGGTTGTGAGCAGGACTGGGGCCCCCTGGGACGGAGGTTCAATTCCAGCTCCACAGGAGCAAAGGCTGGGCCTCCTACTCCCACCACCTGAGGGCAGTGATGCCCAAAAAACCAAAAAAAAAAAAAAAGAAAAAAGAAAATTCTATTTGTCTTAACTCCATTTTCCCCTGAACTTTGGTGAAGGCTTCTTGTACTTTGGGGGGGAAAAGTTATAATAGCATTCGAAATCGGATTTTTTAATATATTATTAACTTACCTGTATCTCGTTTTTTACAGCCTCTAAAATGAGGAGATAGTTATCTAGATGAGATTTGAAATCCCTTTTAGCTAGAAAAATTCTAATTCTAAAATATCACATTATCTTAAGTATGAATAATATAGGAATCGCGGGTATTTGTTCCAGGAGGTCAGAAAGCAAAAGGTCAGGATATCAGAGTATCAGTAAACGCAAGCCAAAATGTCACGTATATTAGAAAACATGAACAGTAGGTCTTCAGCTTCAACTCTGGTTACTGGCACTTGTTCGAAAAGCTGTAGGACATTGCATAACATGAAATGCAGTCAGCCGTGCAAAATGGCATCCTGTGTCCTGCTGCAGACCTGATCCTCTCTGCCAGCAGGGGCACTCAGCAAGGGGCCGGAGGGTCACAGGACACCAGCCAGACTTGGCAGCCGTCCCCTAGCCTATCGACGGAGGCCAGCAAATGCCTCAGCAGTCCTTGGGCTGCGGCTTTGGGGGGTGGACGGCGCTCCCTCGTCTTTCTCGACCTGCCCAGTTGCCTGACGTGGAGAAGCACCTCTGCCGTTAATCTGCGTCTTTAATCTAGGCTTCCACACAGCTTGCAAGGGAGGTCCTCCCATCTCACATCCGTTTGTCCACCTTGGAAGGATGAGATGGGCCCCAGAGTCAGGCAGAAACTAGGTGAGAGAGGACAAAGACTGGAAGGAGGAGAGAAGAGAGAGTTGAACAGGGGGAAAGAACAGCGAGGGCGTGAAGGAGTGGATGGGAGGAAAGCAAAGGAGGAGAGGAACATACCCATCCCTCGTTCTCTGCTTCTCTGCTTCATTTACAGACGTGCAGGAGAAATGCAGCCCCTAAGTGAACACAGTCCTAACTCTGAATATATATATTATATATAATATGTATTATATTATATATTATTATAATATATTATATATTATATAATTATTATATATAATATATAACAGTTATATATATATATATATATATATATATATATATATATATATATATATATAAAACAGTGGTTCTCAACTTGTGGGTGGCGACCCCTTTGGGGGCCGAACGAGCCTTTCACAGGGGTCGCTCGATTCCTAACAGTAGCAACATTACAGTTATGAAGTAGCAATGAAAATAATTTTATGATTGAGATGGGGGAGGGGTAATTACCACAACATGAGGGATTGCATTAATGGGTTACAGCCTTAGGAAGCTTGAGAACCACTGCATTAGAGGCTCCTGGGAGCGCTCTCAGGTAAGTATGGCGCTATGAATGAACTGCAAGGTTGGCGGTTTAAATCCACCAGCTGCACTATGAGAGAAAAAAGAGGCTGGCTGCCCCATAAAGATTTACAACCATGTGAACACTATGTGGGGTCACTGTGAAATCAACTCATTGCCAGTGAGTAGTGTTTATTATTTTATTGTTTTCACCAGATAAAACTTTTCAGTAAGTTAATGTGAATTAGCTAGCTGTCACCTGAAGAGCTCCCTTTCTGCCTGAGTTTACTGCCTGAATAAACTACCACCTGTGAAGGTCTACCTGTCCCCCACAAAAAACTGCCTACGACTGCTATTCATGTCTGCCCCTCCCTTGCAGCCCCAGAGCCGCTGTGCTTGAGATACCAATGTCAGGTTGGTTTTGCTTTTATCGCCCTGTATCTTGATAAGCCTGTTGCCATTCACCCATGTTGACTGTTGGAAAGTGGAGACAAGTACAGAAGTATATGTGGAAGCTTCTTCGGGGAATTGTCATCTCATTGCATTTCCTGGACAACCTACATGGGTCGGGACTGAGACTGTCCTGATTCCCTTGGTGCAGGCAGCCTTGTTAAATCCGTTCCCATCTTCAGGCCACATTCCCAGATCTCTTGGAGTGGCCAAGGGCACGCTTCCTAAAGCCCCCTGCAGGGGTGCCCTTGTACTGCCCATAATATCTTTTCTGCTTAACACCCTGTTGAGTCATTGTTCCAGGATTCAATTGTAAAGGAAGCTACCCTCTGTCTCTGGCTGTAGTTTTAATTTGTTCTAAAATATCTATTAATCCCCCTATCTTTTGTATTGGTGGGTTTAAAACTTTTAAAATTTATAAACAGAACTGGGTTGGTACAGATTTTGATAACTCTGTGGTTTTAAAACCCCTTTTAGTTGTGTCTTTCAGTAACTACACTTTCCTGTACCAGGGTCAGTGCATGCATTCTGGAAGTTCACCTTTACTGTGTGGCCACGTAGGTCCTGTGGAATTCCAGGAGCCCTGGTGGCACAGTGGGTTAAGTAACTGCCTGCTAGCCAACCACCAGGCCATGGGTTAAAGCCTCTTAATAGGAGAGAGATGTGGCTATCTGCTCTCAATTTGCAGTCTTGGACACCGGAAGGGGCAGTTCTGCTCTGGCCTGCAGGGTTGATAAAACTCAGCCCAAATCAGAGGTAGTAAGTCTGGAGGGGAAATTCCAAAGCGGGGGCCTTTTGTCACCAGGAACTTGCCTTTTATTTAGAAAACAAAACTGAGACTTGGAGACTGACAGGCAAAAATTGCATTGAATCTTGTGATTTATTTTGCTTTATGGTAGATTTTTCATCCTTCCTCCGTTATGCTTCTATGTCATTTTTAAAAAGCCTTTTTTTTTTTTTTTTTTTTTTTTTTTTTTTTTTTTTTTTTTTTTTTTTTTTGCGATTTGAGTGGAGGTCTACAAACGAGTCCAGTTTTCTGCTCAGCAGTCCGCCCACGTTTGTTCCATGTGGTTGGTTGCAAACACCACCATGTGCTAAAAGTGACCAGATATTAAGCGGGACACCATGGGATGGGGTGGGGCGGAGGGCCTTGATTAAAAATTTGGTTGATATGGAGCAACAACAATTTTCATCGAACACAAAAATAGTATTGTAATATATTTATTTTAATTTTAAAATGCCACGGGACATTGTTAACTTGTTAAAAAGGGGGGCGGACGTCTGGTCACTTTAACCATGTCCCCTCATCGTTTCTCCCGCCTCCTCCCCATGCTGCCCATTTTGGTTCCCTCTTCCTTCCTAGCCCTGCTGAACCTTGTCCTTGGGTTCCGCACTGTCCTTTCAAACCACTTCTGTTTGCTTCTTCTCTGGAGGGTGAGCCTCACGTTATCTTTATTGTTCCCCTGGTGTTCCTGGCTGAACATTGAGTCACAGGGATAAGATGAGGGCAGCCCTGAAGAGGGACTGCGGACCGGACGCTTGGGGTTTTATCTATCTCTATTTGGCCCGTTCACCTAGTCTTTGTCATGATGTTTAGTTTTGTCCCCCATTTTTTCTCCACTTGGTCCGGGAGCTTTGAGTGGGATCCTGCTGAGAGCATTGGATAGTGCAGCCGGTACCATCTACTTCTGTTGTTAGGCTCAGAGAGGCCGGCTCCGTTTGGTCATTGGACTCATTCTTCCCACGGGTCTCTGATGGATGGGAGGAGACCAAGAGTTTCATGCTGGATGGCTGCTCACAAGCTTATAGAATCCCAGTTGCCGATCTGATCTAGAACATTCACAATTTGCGTCAGCCCAGATCAGCCGGGGTTCATTTCTGAAACCCGCTTCTTGCACACGTGCTTGGAAAGCACAACCACGACCACAAGTTGGATTCTACTTCTTGCGGGTGAAGGTGTGAGGCTTTCCAGTGGAGACTAAATCCTTCGCAAGCTGGTTGTTTGCTCTCCCTGTTGGCAAATGCAGAAGCTTCTTTGGATCTTGCCTCTGCTGACCTCCAGCCTCAGCATTCCGTTGTGGCTGCTCCTACACAGATCAGAAAAGGAGTCCCTTGTGGCTCAAGCTAGCAGCCACATTTCAGTTTTCCTAATGATCTTTCTGCTTTAATACTGATTTAATGCCGTCGAAACTCACTTGTATCTTCACATGCTCCTCTTTCACTGCTTTCCTGCCCCCGTGGGTGCTTTTTCTCAGTCGGCTTTATGGATTTCACATCCTCTGCTTGGGCCTTTAATGTTGGTATTTTCTATTGTTTGGTCCCCAACCGCAGCACAGACCTCTACTCAGATCCCCTCACTTCTGACTTACTGGACGTTCGTCCAGGTGTGGGTATCCTCCCATCTACATCTAATCACTCACCTGGCCATCACAATTCTCAAAGCCATCTCTCCTCCATGTCCCCGCTGAAGCTATCAACACTGCCTTCCAACTCTGCCACAGGGAGAGTTACTATCCCAAGGGAAGGTGCTACCTGGCCTGCCACCTTCCAGTCTGGGCTCCAGCTACACCCAAACCCAAACCCATCGCTGGCCATTTTGATGCATAGCCACCCAACAGGACAGAGTAGAACGGCTTCGTAGGTTTTCCCAACCTGCAAGTCTTTATGGGGACAGGCTGCCATGTCTTTCTTCTGTGGAGCAGCCAATGGACTTCAGCCAGTGACCTCAGGGTTTGTCAAGCACTTTCACTACTGTGTCAGCAGGGCTCCCAGAAACCCCTGCAACGAGCCTCTTTCCAAGGTCAGGCTGCACCCCTGATGTATGTAGTGCCTGGACCCAGGGGGTAGCAAGGGGACTGCTATTTGGAAGGGGGTGATTGGAGCTAAGGTGGAGTTTGAATTTTTAGCTTCACCCATATATGAATTCCTTGACGTGTAGGCCAGAGCCAGGATCAGAAGAGAACAATGACATTTGGGGCCCCACATTTGCATTCTTGTCGCAGACCCTGTACACATTTGGGATGATCCCAACGATGGCCTTATTTTTCTTTGTATACCTAGCATGTGCAGTTAGGTGACTCTTAAGGGATTCTTAAGGGTTTAGCTTTTTATTTTTATATCCTCATATGTCTGTCACAATGTTCTCCCAGCACACAGTGAATAAATAGTACATATTTGCTGAGTGAGTTAAATAATGAATGCAGCTTATATTAAACATCTTTATAAATATAAGATCTCCTTTATTGTCACTCTTGAGATGTTATTGTAATGCCTTATGGGTTTGTTTTTTTTTTAATGACAGGAGAGCCAGCAACAGTGTTAAATAGGAAAATTTGATTTTATATAGAATGGATTTTTACTTTTATATTTTTACAGGTAACTTGATTTGATACATGGAGATTAATAATAAGCGACAGTGTCGCCCAAGCATGAAAATGTCGGTGCTGTAGATTCCCACCGCCAATGAGTCGGCCCAACTCATGGTACCTTCATAGAACAGGGTAGAACTGCTCCTGCAAGTTTCTTTTTTAAAAATCTTAATAAATCCTTTTGTTGGGGGCGCTCACAGCTCTTATAACAATCCGTACATCAATTGTATCAAGCACACTTGTTCATATGTTGCCATCATCATTTCCAAATTATTTTCTTTCTACTTGAGCCCTTGGTATTAGCTCTTTTTTTCCCTTTCTCTTCTCTCCTCCCCTCCCTCCCTCACCAACCCTTGATAATTTATAAGTTATTTTTATTTTTATATTTTACACCATCCGCTGTCTCCCTTCCACCCATGCTTCTATTATTCATCCCCCTTGGGGGGGGGGTTGTAAGTCGATCATTGTGATAGGCTTCTGTTTTCTCCCCTCGTCTCCCCTCACCTTCTTCCTACCCTCATGGTATCACTTCCCCCATTATTGGTGCTGAGGGGTTTATATGTTCAGGATTCTGGGTGTTGAGATCTCTTATGTGTACTGGTGCACATGCTCTGGTCTAACAGAATTTGGAAGACAGGACTGGAGTCATGATCACGCGTGTGGGAACATGAACGAACTAGAGGAATGTGTGTTTCAGCGGTGCCGCACTGTCACCCTGAGTTTCCGAGAGTGTAACTAATTCTCTATGGAAGTGAAAGCCCTGTTTTTCTCATGAGGAGCAGCTCGGGTCAGCAGCACAATGAGCAGCCACTCCACCCCCAGGGCTTTCGTGTTACATAATAACCACAGCTGGGATTGCGAGACTGTTGGTGCTTAGCAAGGCGCTAGCCCCAGAGCTTCTGAGCAATGGTGTTAGGTAGCTGCCCAGTTCTGAGAGGTTCGAGAGGGCTGAGCCCCGGTGGCCTAGTGGTTGTGCGCGGGACTGCAGCCCACTGGGATGGAAGTTCAATTCCAACAGTGGGGCTGGGCCTCCTACTCCCACCAACAGAGGGCAGTGATGCCCCCCCAAAAAAAGAAGTTCGAGAGGGGACAGGTTCCCAAAAGATGCCAGTAAGAGACTGAAGCCCGGTGGCGTAGTGGTTGTGCATGGGACTGCGGCCCACTGGCTTGGAGGTTCAAATCCAGCAGCAGGGCTGGGCCTCCTACTCCCACCACCAGAGGGCAGTGATGCCCCCTCCCAAAAAAAAAAACACACAAAAAAAGATGCCAGTAAGAGAAGAAAGGGGTTTCCCTGACAGCCCTCTCGGTGACTCAAATAGCCCCAGGTCCCATCGAGCTGGTTGTGAAGTCTGTGCGACTTTTCATGTAAGAAGCATTTCCATATTGAGTAATCTTCAAACACCTGCCAATGCTTGTCTGAATTCCTGAGATGATAGGAATTTAAGTTGGACCCCCAAATTTGGTGATCTTCAGACTAAGAACCACCTGGAATGTCCGTTGTACTGACATTGGAACTCCATGACCACCACCCTTAGCACTTGTAGCACATTATAGCCCAAAGGGGGAAAAAAAAGTTCTCATCTGCGATGAGTAAATTGGATTTTGATGACCTCGAAATTCTGGAAGGCTCAGGGATTCTCAACAGGACACAGTAGAACTGCCCCTCCGCATTTGCCAACGCTGTCACCTTCAGACAAATAAATAGATGGCCTCATCTTTCTCCCTGGGGCGTTCCTCCCACGCCCACTGTTCATTAGCAGCCGGGGCTCCCTCTGGGCCACAAAGGCTCCTTCACACGTGGGCAGGATGGGGAGTCATCGGTCCACGGTTCCACCGAGAGGCAACAGCGCACAGCCAGGGTGAACATGCGAGTCTTTTTCACCTTCACTCTCAAGATTCATACGACTTTACCAGCTGAGTGTTTTCTCTGTAACATCGGTCCGCCCATGTTCTCCTGCTCCCTGTAACGTTTTGGGCAGAATCAAATGTACTCGCGGCAGCCCTGCTCCTTCAGGGTGAAGTGAGTCTTTGAGGAGCCCTTGAGTGAAGATGTGAAATGGCGAAGCAGGTACCTTGATGAGCTAGCACGTGCGGCTGATTGTCACGCCACTGCAGGCCATGATGAAAACCACGTCCTGGCATGGCTCAGGGATGTTTTCATGATGTCATTGCTATGCGACACTTGGGATGCACTGGCTTTGGGAGGAAGTGTTTGGATTCACAAGCAATTCAGAAAATCACTCTCCTCCCACAAGAAGATTAAAAAAAACAAAACTCCTTCCATTTTTTTCAATGTAGTGATACCAATGCCATTTGCAGCTATTTTGCCTTCAAATAATTTCTTCCAGACGTATATACCGATATGGGCAGATACGACTCACATACTTCATGTCCCACTCACTTAGGCGTCTACAGTTCTCCTCTCCCTCCCCTCAGATTCCTGTTTATTATTTCCTTCAGTGCTCAGAACACTTTTTCTAGGCGGCTTAAGGGACCAGCTGTTAGAAGAGAGGTGCTTGACTCCCATGCGGTACGTACAAAGCAAGACAAGCAGGATGGAAGCAATAGTGCATTCTGCTGCATGGCCTGACCCTCTCTTTCCTCTGCTGCTAAAGCTTGGTCTGCCTGCCTGTCTTCTCTATACTTTGGATTCCTGGCCTTCCCCCCCCCCCCCCAATCAAAGCTACCCTTGAATGCGGATGTTTCTAAAGAGGAAAAGGAATGGGGTCAATAGGTGAGGTAGTTCAGGTTTATAGTGCCAGTGTGGCTGATGAACAGTGGGACTAAATGAGGTGTGGGGAGAAAAATGGCTCAGTGACTAAATGAAGGGCAGGGAGAGAAATTGCTCAGTGAGCCCTGAGTTTTCAGGTCTCAGCTCTCTTAGTCTCTGGTGGTCGGACCTGGGTGTAGCTCCTTAGCCAGTACCTGGCTTCAGCTGGCAAAGCTCACTTCCTGCAAGACATCCCCCAGGAGAAGTCACATGAACCTGGCCTCTGCAGCCCTGGCTGCTGGAGCACTGCGTGGAGGCCGCTGCCAGTGCTGAGATGCTGACATGCTCACTGATTTGACTTTCCTCCTGCAGTCGGCATCGTTGAATGTGTTTTGTGAGATTGAGGAGGCCTTTGTAGATCCGTGGCGGACATAGGGGCTAATGTTGGACTTATGGGCTTAGACACCACTGGGTTGGGATGGTCTCTTAATGTATACTTATTCTTTATATAAAACTCTTCTACATGTGAGTTTCTGTGGATTCGTTTCCCTAGTTTACTCAGACTAACACAATAAAGAACCAGATAGAGAGCGAAGTAGAATATTGAGGAAAAAACAGAAGGACAGATGGAATTAAATCTAGAGATTATTTCCACCAGTCCTTACCATTACAGTCAGACTCAGAATATTAAAAGCCGAAGTGGACCTAGTGTTCCTATGTTCGAACCAGAAACTGGCTGCCATCAAGTCAGTTCTGCCACAGGGCGACCCCGTGTGTGTCAGGGCACCAGTGGGCTCCGTGGGCTTTTCAGTGGCTGAGTTTTAGGAAGCAGATCGCCAGCACTGCCTTTCAAGGCCCCTCTGGTGAACTTGAACCTCTCTCCCTTGATTAGCAACCAAGCACAGTAACAGTTGATACTACCCAGAGCTCACAGATCCTATGATTATTATTTCTTAACCGAACAGATACTCAGTGATTGTGTATTGAATTTAAACTAATCCTCTTATCTTCCAGGTGAAATTACATATTGCATAGGTCCGGTCAACTGCTTAGTTGCAGAACTGGAACCCAGGCTTTTTGATTCTTCAACCAACTGCTTTTCTATTTGAAACTACTCAAACACTATTTTACATTTTATACATAAGAACTGGCACAAAGTTGGCATGAAGTGGTGTCCTCTGTTGATTATTTGGAGGGCTGGTGGCACTTGGTTCATCTGTTTATGAGCAGCCAGTTGGTAGAAAGAGGATGGGTTTTGGAGTCAGATCTGGGTCTAAATCTTGATTTTACCCCTTAACACTTGGGCAAGTTTTAAATTTTTTTCTGAACTTAGATTTTCATATCAATCAAGAGTGATAATAATGGCTACCACATACTGTTATTTTTTATAAGGATTAGATAAAATGGAGTGGTAAGACATACCTCGTTTGCTACGTGGAACAAATCAGCGTCTTCATCAATTTTTGGGAGCCAAATAAGTGCTAAGTATTATTATATTTGATCTCTCTGACAGACTGTCAACATACTGTACCTTTTAGATGTGTCATTTTGTTTACAGACATACCGTATATGCTTATTGCTATAGGTAGAGTGCCGTTTGACAGAGTGCTTTCTGCCTTAGAAAAATGCCTGCTCTGGCTACCTCACAGCTTTTGTCTATTCTGTTTTTAATTCCAGACTAATCCACGCAGGACAGTTGTTAAATGGATTGGCAGGTCCGACGGTAATGAACGCTGCTCCCTTCCTCTCCACGACGTGGTTCTCTGCCGACGAGCGGGCCACTGCCACAGCCATCGCGTCCATGCTCAGCTATCTGGGTGGAGCATGTGCGTTTTTAGTTGGGCCCCTGATTGTCCCAGCTCCGAATGGGACGTCTCCTCTTCTGATGGCGGAGAGCAGCAGGGCCCGCATCGAAGATCGCATCGAGACTGTGCTGTATGCAGGTATTTTGAAGTCTGTTTTCTCGCTGTTATGATTTGTTTTTTAGCTCCAGTTTTCACTCTCTGTTGTGTGTGCGCACGAGATCGTTCATAACAAGTATTTACAGAGGCTCCGGTGTATAGCTCCACATAATAGACTTTATCAGTACCATCAAGTAGAGATCTCAACTTAAAACTTGCACCCTTTCTAGGCAGTTGTTAAGGTTAAAGTGTTGTCTCTACACGACAGGTTCTTTTTTAGCTTCTCGTTCTCATTAATTTATAGTTTTTCTCATTCACTTACAATTGAGCACTGTGTGACACATTCTCTAGAGACTTCTCTAGATAATTAATCGATATATAAAAGTAGCCATCTTGCTTAATAGTTAAGCAACTCTTGGTATGCACTAAGCTCATTTTCTCATTTGCAGTTCCCCCATGATTGCCCAGTATTCTCTAACCTCATAACTCTAAGTTTAAGTGTCTCCCCTCCCCTCCTTCCTCTCTGTAGATTTAGTCTACTGATAGAGGATAGTGACCTTTCTAGAACATTCCCTGTAATCCTTTCTCTTTATATTTTCAGGGACTCACTCATACGTGATAATGTCCTACACAAACAAAACAGAAAGCCCATTGCCAGTCATCTAGTCAATAGCAATTCATGTCAACCCAGTACAACAGAACTGCACTGCCCCCAGCGTTCACTAGCTTGGGACCTTTAAGGAAGCAGATTCCCACAGCTTTCGCCCCGAAAGTGGCTAAAGGGTGGCCCGCCAACCATGAATGTAGCAGATGAGCACTTCATTGCCATGCACACAAATCCTCTGTAATAATAATGAAACAACTGTGGAGGAAATGGTTTACTTTTTGTTTTCTTTCAGATTAACAAAGAATACAGAGATTGTGAATTCACACACTCCCCAAGCGAATGTGTTGAGTCTTTCAGTTTCTAATTGAACTAAATAAAATTATCTGTGGTCGAGTGTCTTATGTGAATACTGCACCTTTTTTTTCCTTCACCATTTGACCATAAAAACTTGGACTTGCAAGTGTTCAAACTCTCTGAGCAGTGCCTAGAACTCCCAGAAACCTTCCCTCCTCTATGATACCAAATGAAGATGATTTGGATATTCATTTTGTCTCCTAACATTTAATGTTTTAGAGTATTTTATTTAAATTTTACCCAGTCTCTTGATTTCTTACTTTTTGATGCTTTCTTGTTATGTTCTGTTTTCCGATATCTCCTGTAAATCAGGTGTGACCCGCACTGTCATGCATCAGAACATTGGCCTACGGTGGGTCAAGCAAACCCTCCTAGTCAATCCTTAGCAGGTTTTGTTTTTGTTTTTCACCCTATTCTTTCTTTCTGAGTACCATTTTTTTTTAAGAAGATCATCCTAGACTTAGGTTTCACCATTCGTTTTTTATGGTAGGTACAGTTGGTTTTAGTGTATTTCCTTTAAGAGTAGCAGTCCACAATTACGTCCGTCTTGCCTATGCCATATACCATATGTATGCCGTCTCATAGCATTTCCTAGTAAGTCTTTGTGGGAGCAGACCACCATGTGTATTCTCCTGCACTTGGTGAGTTCAGGCCAACACCACCACCACCTCTCAGTTAACAGACATGCGCTTTAACCATTGTGCCACTAATGATTTCCTTGGTGTACTCTAGTACCCCAATATTCTTGGCTTACATGACTTTTTTACCTTTCTTACTAGACTGAGCTATCTTAGCCACATACTATATTTTGCTAATCTGTATATCCATAGGATATAGTCGATGCTTAATAAATATTTGTTAGAGAAATAAATACTTGAAATGCTTAGGTTCTTTGTGTTGTGTGGTTAGGATTTTACCCTATTAATTTTTTTCTCTCCTCTTTCAGAGTTTGGAGCTGTGTGCTTGATTTTTTCTGCGACATTAGCTTATTTCCCACCCCGGCCTCCCTTCCCTCCCAGTGTTGCTGCAGCTAGCCAGCGACTGAGTTATCGGCGGAGCTTTTGTAGATTATTAAGGTACCTATGCATAGTCATTGGATAGTTTTGCTGAACATCATTGAGATCGTTAAATAGTTAAGAGACTTTATAATAGTAAATTCTTTTTCATTTTTCATTTTATTTTATTTTTTCATTTTACTGGGGGCTCTCACAACTCATAACCATCAGTTACATCTAGCGTATTTGTACATATGTTGCCATTTTTCTTTTTTAAACACTTATTTTCTATTGAGCCCTTGGTATCGGCTCCTCTTTTTTCCCCTTCCCTTTACCTTCATGATCCCTTGATAAATTATATTATTTTCATATCTTAAACGGACCACTGTCTCCCTTCCCCCATGGTTTCTGTTGTTCATCCCCCTAGAGTGGGGCGGGTGGTTATGTGTCGATCGCCGTGATCAGTTCCTTCTCACTCCTTTCCTCTCCCCACCTCCCCGCTACCTCTCTGGTATCACTGTTCCCCTCCTGTTCCTGGATTCCATGTGTCGTGCGCTCTGATCTCTTATCTGTACCTGTGCACCTGCTCCAGTCTAGGCCAAAGTGAGAGGCATCACTGGGGTCATGGTAGTGGGGGGTGAGGAAGCCTCAAGGAACCAGAGGAATACTGTGTTTCATCGGTGTTCTACTGCACCCTGGTGACTCATCCCTTCCCTGTGACCCTTCTGAGGGGGGATGTCCCATTGTCTACAGATGGGCTTTGGGTCTCTGCTCTGACCCTCCCTGATTCTCAACAATATGATTGTTTGTGCATTTGTGGTCTTCTGATGACTGTTACCTGATCCGTAACACCTCACGATCGCACAGGCTGATGTGCTTCTTCCATGTGGACTGCTTGTTTCTCTGCTAGATGGCCGCTTGTTTAACATCAAGCTTTTAAGACTCCAGATACTATATCTTTTTTTGAAATCATTTTTTGGGGACTCATACAGCTCTTATCATAATCCATACATACATCCATTTTATCAAGCACATTTATACATTTGTTGCTATCATTTTTTTTCTGCTTAAACCCTTAGTATCAGCTTCTCATTCCCCCCTCCCTCACCCACCCATCCTTCCTCATGAACTATATAATTTACAAATTAATAGTAGTTTTTCATGTCTTAGACTGACAACAGTGTATCTTTTAATTGCCGGCCACCATCCACTTTCTTCATCACATTTGCTTATACACCCACTTTGTCTTCAGCGATTGGGCCAGGAGGATGAACATCACACAATGCCAGTTTGTTGGAACAAAGTGTTCTTGTATTGAGGGAGAGGGTATGAGCAGAGGCCTGAAGTCCATCCACTACCTCAGTGTACATCATAGTCATTTTTAATTAAGGAAATATCTTAGAAGTGTTTCCTCTCAGGAATCTCTCGAAAAATTGCCAGAACAAAAATACCTGTATAAATTTTGTCTTTGCTACACACCTACCTATTTTACTATGTACTTAATATTTTAAAAAGGAACCATATTAAATGATACTTACCCCCTGTCATGAGTCAGTTCCAACCATAGTGAGCCTAGAGGATAGGGTAGAACTGCCCCGTGTGTCCAAGATTGTGACTCCTTACAGGAGGGGGTCTCATTTTTCTCTCTCAAAGTCTTGGGAGCTCCAGCACCTGACATTATAGTCAGCAGCCCAGTGTGTACCCTGTCATTCCATCCCATTCCATCCCATGGTCTTCTCTATCATGCTGGTCATTTCATTTTGTACTTCCGAATTGAGTATTAAACATCCTAGTCAATCCAAAGTGAATAAAATGTTTATGCAGCGATCATTTCAAATGCTCTTTTATACTACCTGTGAGACCATACTGAGGAAAAGCTTGCTATCTAATTTATTGACTTACAGTTTGAGTAACTGCTACCCTTGCTGGCACAGCTGCCTTAGTCCGTAACTTGAGTCTTGCAGTCTCTTGTCTTCCTTATGAGTCTGATTCGCAGTAGGACTAGGTGAACTTGCCTTTTGAATTTTGTCCACCTTGTTGTCTTGAATTTTTTTTTTTTTTTTTTTTTGGGCTTCACTGCCTCTGGTGGTCGTGGGCACTATCCAGCCGCCGCTGGATTTGAACCGCCAAGCCCGCGCTGCAGTTCCACACTCAACCACTTACGGCACCGGGGCTCAGCCCGTTGTCTTGAATTTTTACTGATTCTCCAGCAACTTCTTTAGTTCTTTTTGATCTAATCTTTCTCTCCCAGATAATATGTTCCTTGTGGTAGCAGACTATGTTTTTGTATTCTCTAGTGTTGTCTAAGAGCTATGTAGTTTGAACCACTTATATAATTCAAACTTTTTAGTAGCCTCAAAATCTATAAAGAAATGAATCATTAAATTTTAATGTGTTTATTCAATTCAGTACTCTAAAATGTTGTCTTTAACTTGTAATTAATATTTCAAATTATCAAATGAGATAGTTTACATTCTTTAGCCACGCAGTGGCTAAATCCAGTGGGTATTTTAAACTTACACACTTTCTCCATTCAGATACCAAAATTTCATTAGATACTTGATCTATATTTAGAATTCATAAAATTCACAGTTGAAAAATTATTCTTTGGGGCTGAGCCCCGGTGGCGTCGTGGTCGTGCGCGGGACTGCGGCCCCCTGGGATGGAGGTTCGATTCCAGCTCCCAGGAGCAAAGGCTGGGCCTCCTACTCCCACCACCAGGGCAGTGATGCCTTAAAAAAAAAAAAAAAAAAATTATTCTTTGGTCAGTGCTTATATTAAACCATTTGAAACTAGAAATAAATATTTACAAATTTTCAACAGTTGAGTTAAAAGATCTTTGATATTATTAGATATTATTAGATTATTAGATATTATTAGATATTAGATATTAGATGCTGCAGCTCTCCGCTGGCTCCCTTTCCCAGCAGCCCGTGCTCGGCTCGTGCTCGCTCCGGGCCTGTCACCTTTTTGTCGCCCTCACATTTCACACTCTTCACGATGTGTGGCTTGCTCAAGGGCGACGACGGTCAGTGGAGGGTACACTCTTGAACTCAGTGAGGAACCGGAACACCGTGCCAGCCGCTTCACTGCCGTCCTCCAGCTGACCCTGCAGCACCACTGAGGTCAGCTGTATGTATTTGCTGGAAGTACCTCTTCACACTGTCCACCTGGTTATCTTTAGAAATATTTTTACAGTGTTCTATTTTGTTCTGCTACAACAAACTACGGCTGTTGCCCTTTGTAAAAATTGTGGCATACCTTTCTCTCTCCTTACGTGACGTCACTGCGAGTCAGAGGCCACTGGAGGGAAACAAACCTCAACTGTGGGGCTTGACCAGTCACTTCAGGACTTTCAGCTAAGGAATCACACAGAGAATTTGTTTTCTAGGGGGAAACTAATTTAAAATGGTCACTCGGACCATAATATACCTTCTTGCTTCTAAAAATCTGTATTCTTTCTAAAGGCATTAAATATAAGCTCTTTCTTCTGTACCCAAAGCCTTTTTTACTGACCCCTTTCTCAAAGATCCCTTTGCCTCTTCCCATCCATCTCTTTACATGATTACCTGCCCACACCACCTATCAGGGCACTAGCCACGACGGTCGCCCAGTGGGGCTCTCCATGTCTCACCTCTAGTCCAACCACACATTTTTCTCTGATTCGTCAAAGAGCTCCTGAAATCTCACTTCCAGCATTTGTTAGAAGTAACTTTTCTAGTTTCTGATTCCACCATTTAACACCAGTGTTTATGGATAACTCCAAAGTTTCCTCAGCAATTATTTGTTTGCTAAAATTTGTCCCTAAAATTCCCTTCTCTTGCCTGTGCTTTTAAGCTGCATGACCTTTCTATGCGGTCACTGTCTTTGGTTTCTCTAGAGTAGTGGTTCTCAACCTTCTTACTGCCGCAACCCTTTCATACAGTTTTTCATGCTGTGGTGAACCCCCAACCATCAAATTATTTTCATGGATACTTCATAACTATAATTTTGCTAGGGTTATGAATCAGGTGACCCCTGTGAAAGGGTCCTTTAACCCCCAAAGGGGTCCTAACTCACAGGTTGAGAACCGCTGCTCTAGAGAAACAGAACCAGTGAAGCTTATAGATGTATCTATAGAAAAAGTTTTATTTCAGAGAAATGGCTCGCACAGGAAGAGAGACTAGCAAGTCGTAAGCCCGTGGGCAGGAGATTCCTATAAGACTCAAGTAGCTGCCCCCCAAATCAGTAGGTCAGAGGGCAAACTTCTAGCAGTGGAGACTAAGGGCAGCAAGTTAGATGGTGGCTAATAACTCTCAAGGCAGGCAGCATGGCAGGCATCATACCATCATGTGGTAGTTAGCCTTCTAGGTTTTATCTTCTTTTAATTCCTGTTTATAGCTTTGCCCATTTCTTAAAAAGACCTGCTTTTTCTTCTTCTAATTCTTTTTTTTTTTTTTTTTTGTGGGCATTACTGCCTCTGGTGTTGTGGGCACTACTCAGCTGCCGCTGGATTTGAACCGCCAAGCCCGTGGGTTGCAGTTCCACACTCAACCACTTACGCCACCGGGGCTCAGCCCATAAAAGACCTGCTTTTTCTTAATGATTTGCATAGTCTAGATGAGAATCCATTGCTGATTTTACAAATTACAAATATCTGCTCTTATTCTGTGATCTGCTATTCATTTTATTCATGTAGTCCTTAATTATAAACCTTTGCTTTAAACTTTAATGTAGGCATTTTTACACACGTCTAGAAGCCACTATAATGTGTGATGTTATCTAGTGATAATGTGTTTTCTCTGCAAAATGAGTTCCCACCATTTACCAAACAGCCTTGTTTGTAGTTCCACCTTTATTATGCAGTGAATTTCCATGTTCTAGCCCGCTGTCCTCTCTCATTATGCTGTTTGTTCTTGAGTCAATACCACACTATATTCATGACTCTGACGACACAGTTTGTCTCAGTCTCTGATTGAACACTGGTCCCTCTTTCATCTCTTCAAGGGATGGCTTAGCTTGCCAAGGACATTTATTATTCCATGTAAATCTTAGAAAATGTTTATACTGAGTTTCTGAAAAAATATAACTGGAATTTTTTACTGTGATTTTGTTTTGACTGTCTAGATAAGTATGAGGTGAATCGATACATGGATTCCTTTTATTAGTTTTGTTACCAAAGTTGTTGGGTTTTTGTTTTGTTTTACCTCGAAGTCTTGGGCCTTCCTGTTTTATTCCAAGATAGATACATTATAATTCTCAAATTACGATTCTGAATGGTGTCTCAAATATATTCTCTTGCCTATTTAATTATAATGGGAAAATGTAATATTCCATTCCACTGTGAGGTTGTTGGTGTGACTTGTCTTTCCCTGCCAATTCTTACACCTTTGTGGGTCACTCCCCAGTCACAAAACACTCCTTCCTACTTGGCCTGCTTTAATTTTTCATTCTCATTGTCTCTATGTGTGCCTAAGAGCTGTATTTTACTTGTATCAAGTTTTTGAGTGTCAATGTCATCATAAGGCCTCTTTTGTTTCTGGCTTCTTCTAGCCAACCTTATTTTGGGAGATGCCACCAGGCATTTTGATCATGGTCTTACTTCCCATTGTGTGACCACGTTACTTTCTTTTCGGCGATGGATGCACGTTTGAGTTCTCGCTCTAGTTTGAGTTATTGTAGCAGTGAAGCTATGAAAATCTTCCTCATGTGCCTGAGGCATGTGCTTATCTTCCTTTGGGCCTGTACCTTTGTGAGGCCAGCATGTATGCATTTCTCCAAGCTCTGGACTGCATAGTCATTGCCCTCCACCCCCCCAACCAATGGGGGAATCTAACTGCTTGCTCTGTCTCCTCGTGAACTTGGGATAGGGTCAGACTTTAGTTCTGGCCATTCTGGTGGGTATACCCTAGTATTTCTTTGTGGTTTTCCTCGGCATTTTCCCTGATGACCAGGAATGGTGAGCGTATTTTCATATATTTAATGGACATATGGGCTTTTCTTTTTTAAAACTGCCTATGCAAGTTTCTTGCCCAATTTCTTAGAGCATTATCTTTGGTTTTGTTCTTATTGTTCTGAGATTGATTACTATAGCTGCTATATAAACTCTCTTGCTTATAAGTATTAAAAATACCCTCTACTGTGATTTTCATCTTAATTCTCTTTAGGTACAAAAAAGAAGTTCTTAATTTTGGTATAGTCAGATTTATGCTCCCCAACCTCATCCGATTAGCCCTTTTGTACACAGCCTAAGGAATATTTTCTTAACCTAAGGTCACAAAGGTATTTTTAACCTCTCATACTCTGAAATGTGTATGGTTTTGCATTTCGTTTTAAACAGTAAACCAGAAATTGGTTTGTATCAGCAACAATTGACTTTTTTAATATAGAAAAGTGTCTTTTTTTTTTTTTTACTGCATGAATTTTCCATTGCTCCAGTAGCATCAACTGATTAGTATCTTTTCCTACTATTTTGCAAGATGGAACCCACTTTGCTATAAATCCCTGGTCCATAATATTTATGTTTCTGGGTTCTGCATTTTGTGTTGTTTCACTTTGTATTCTTTCTCCGTATTTTGGTCCATGTAGACTTTTCAGATATATCTCAGCATTTGCTAGTCTGCCACGTAGAACTCTTGTACATTGTAACATTTTAGTATCAGGTTATTTTTGCTTAAGGTCTTTAAATTTCTAGAATGATGTTTTCAGTTTGCTGCTGGTTTATCTGCTGTTGATTTTATATAAAAAGGATTTATATGCCCACGTATATCTAAAACTAGTTCTAATAATCTACCTTTATACAAGGGGACTTCAATTGTTGTGCATTAAACAATTTTTCCATGAATTTTTAAAGGTTCTTCATATTACTGTGGATTTTCTGGTATTCACAACATCTGCAAATAGTAGGCATTTTTTCCTCTTCATTTCTAAATTGTATGCCTTTTATTTCTTCTTCCCGTCACTGTTCTTAATTAAGACCAGTGGAGTGTTAGCTGGGTGTTGGCAAAAATCTGTGTCTCTCTCTAGTCTCGAATGGAAAGTCGAAGTTGGATGTTTTAAAATTAAGAAAATTCCCTTCCTTTTTTGGAAAGGATATCATGGATGAATGTTGGATTTTTCAAACCTTTATTTTCGGTATCTATAGAGATAAATTTTTAAAATGTTACCATAATCTTGCATTATTAGAATAAATACAATTTAGTTGTGATGGGTTATCTCTTTTACATATTTCAAAATATTAGTTTCAAAATCTGTTAGTTTTCAAAGGATTTTTTTATTTCTGCTTTTAAGTGAGGTAGTCAATAATTGTCTTTCCTAATATATCCTGGCCAGGCTTTAGATTAATATTACCAGTATGTAGAATTTGTAAAATCCTCCTTTTCTGTTCTTTAGGCATTTGTTTAAAACCTAAAGGTATTTTATGTCTTTTTAGAATTCATTGGTGACCATATCTAGGCCCAGAGTGTTCTTTTGGGTAAATTTTTTCATGGCAGGAGTAATTGACTTAATAGTAAATTTTTAGGTGATTTTCAGTCTTTCTTTCCTAATACATGTGTTTAAAAATTAATTTCCTCCTCAGCATGATTTTTGTTATACCCAGCAAGCTGATGTTATATTTTATCATTAATTGGTTAGAACTTTTTTTCATAATTTCTCTCATGCTTTCTATGTAATCCATGTTAGAGTCTTCGTTCATTTCCAGATACATGAAGGTTTTCTGCGTATCTTTTTGTTACATTATTTTTCTTCAAATGCATTGTGGTCAGTCCATAGACTTCGATTCTTTGAAATCTCTGAAGTCTCTTCATGCATATGTGTTCTTTTGTAACGTTCTGTATGTACTTGTTTGTCTTTGTTGAGTTGCAGCATTCTGTCCAGATTCATCGGGATCCATGGTAGATTGGGTTTCTTGGTCTTCTAAACCCTCATGGGTTTTTGTTGTTGTTGTTTCATCTGTCTGTTCTATATGAGAGATGATAGAACAATGACTATGAATTTGTACCCCTTTGTAAATGTTTCTCTTTATCTGTTTAGAGGCAGTATTGTTAAAGGTATAGATTTATTCTATCTTCCTCATATATTCCAGGATATATCATTAGGAGGTTCCTCTTTCCCTCATTTATTATTTTGCTTCTACTTTATATGTCGTCTTGCTGCCCACCCCCCCCACCCCCACCCCACAGCCTTCTCTCCTTGGCTGGCGTTGGTTTCCCCAAGGCGTGAACACATACTGATGTTCAAGACAGTTTCGGTTTGCCCAGATGTTTCCTGTGTGGGTTTGTTTGTTTTGTTTTAAGTTACTGGAGTTTATATTTCTCTCTTACAGATTTAGTAAGTTAACTGGTCTAATGTTTAATTTTCCTATCTGTCTTAAGTATATTTTAGAACCCATTGTTATTTGTTTTCATCTCTTTTTATCTTTCTGCTTTCCAACTTTCTTGTATCTATCTAAAGTATGTCCATTGTATACAGCATATAGTTGTCTTATTTTAAATACAACTGACAATCTGCCTTTTAATTAAAGTACAACCCATTTACATTTAATGTACTATTGTTGAGGTTATAGCTAAGTCAAAGGTTTTATATTTCCATCTCTTTCATTTCATTTCATTGTATGTATACTTTTGTGTTGATTTCAAGATTTCCTCTGTAGGTTTGATTTTCAGCACTATGACTGATGTATGTAGATGTGTGGTTTTATTTGTATTTCTTTTTCTTGAAGTTTACTATTTTTGTTTTATATGCTAATGATTTTCTTTTTTTGGGGGGGGGCGGGGGGGCATCACTGCTCTGGTGGTCGTGGACGCTACCCAGTGCAGCTCCTGAGAGCTGCCACTGGATTTGAACCGCCAAGCCCATGGGCCTCAGTCCCACACTCAACCACTTACGCCACCAGGGTTCAGCCCCTATGCTAATGATTTTCATTAAGCTTGAGACTTTTTTTTTAATGTTTTAAAGCCTTAAAGGCTGCCCTTTTTTTTCCACTTAATTCTTTGAGCATTCTTATAATGCCAAGTACCATATGGGAATATATCCATTAGTATATAAACAGGGTTGGCAGAGGATATTTCGACCTATCTATTTGTATGTGCTGCAAATACATTCATGTATATAAAAGAGCCTGTACAGGGCAAAAAGCATGAAAAGTTATCAGCCATCACCGAACACCTTAAGAGACTGAGTCACTGGGCTAGGGGGCTTCCGATTGTCATATCAGGAGAGACCTGGGTCCGTTGGCTAGCGTGGTCCACAGAGGAAATGTGCTTCAGCTTGCTTTGGGGGGAGTAGCTGCTGAGGCTTTAAAAGTCGTGAGCAGCCATCCTAGATGTTACTATTGGTGTCTACCCATTGAGATAAAAGAAGTGTGAAGAAAATCAAAAACTCATAAACCATTCATCTCAAAGTCTCACGGGACATGTCGAGCACAGCCTCCACTAGCCTGAGCCAGAAGAACCAGGCGGTGCCCAACTGCTCCTACCGAGTGTGCTGATCGGGATGGCAGCAGAAGGGCCTGGGCAGAATGGGAGGGAAATTCAGAACGAGATTCGAAATGACAGGACTAGACATGACTGACTGGTCTAACAGTGTTGCCGTTGTTGGGACCCATCGTGGCCGCGGACGACACAGAACCGAGCATGGCCCGGTCCCGCACCAACTTCGCAATTGTGCCTAGGCCTGAGGCCATCGTTGCAGCGACCGTGTCAGCGCCTCTCGTCAGGGGCCTTCCCACTTTTCACCGAGCACGATGCCCTTCTCCAGGGATGGTATTTCCTGACAGTATGTCCAGAGTATATAAGACGAAGTCTTGTCCTCCTCGTCTCTAAGGAACACTCTGCCCTTACTCTTTGGATTGTCCTTTTAGCAGTCCGTGGTACTTTCAATGGTCTTCGCCAGCACCACAGTTCGATGCATTCATTCTTCTTTAGGCAATGTCCAACTTCCACATGCTTGTGAGACCAAAGAGAGTACCATTGTGTGGTTCGGCACACTTTTGTCCTCACAGGAACATCCTTGCTCTTCAATCCTCTGAAGAGATGTCATGCAGCAGGTTGACCCAAGGCAGGATGTCTTTCAGTCTCTTGACTGCTGCTTCCGTGGGCTTTGGTTGTGGATCCAAGTAAGACAAAATCCTTGACAACTTCAGCCTTTCCTCCTCCTGGTCCACTTGTGAGGATTTGGCTCTTCCTTATATGGGGTTGTAATCCAGACCGAATGCACACTGCTTGATCTTCAGTTCCTCCTCACGTTCAGCAAGCAAGGTTGTATCATGTGCATACCACAGGTTGTTCATAAGCCTTCCTCCACTCCTAATGCCACACTCTTCTTCTAGTCCACCTTCTCTGACGAATCACTCCGCACATAGATTGAACAACTGTGATGGGGGATTTCACTCTGACACACACCTTTACTGATTTTAAACCAGGCAGTACCCCTTTGTTCTGTTTGCACAACTTGCTCTTGATCCATGTACAAGTTCCAAATGAGCCCAATGAAGTCTTGTCAGGTGAAGACTAGACAGGCCTATCTCTACCTTGGGCTTGTGGTCAGGAGAGACCAGTGTCTGGAGGAGAACATTGTGCTTGGGAAAGTAGAGGAGTGAAGAAGGTGGCCCTTGTCAAGATGGATTGGCACAGTGGCTGTCACGGTGGGCTCAGGCATGGGAACAGACACGGAATTGGGCAGTGTTTCATTCTCTTGTACATATGGTTGCTATAAGTTGGAACCGACTGGGTGGGATCTGACAACAACATAAAGGGAGTGACAATACCCATGAGGAACGTGCTTCTCCGAGCAATCCATGATAAGGGCAGCAAAGGGCCAGTGATGTCCCAAAGACACACAGGAACAGGAAAGAAGGGCAAATGGAAACAGGGAAGGCAGGGAGGAAGTGGCAAGTGCTATTCCATTGAGGGCACTGCAACTAAGTCATGACGAAACGTATGTAATTTGTCGACTAGGAGAATAATGCACTCTGTGAATTTCTTTCATCCAAACTACATTAATATGTTCAAAACTTCTCTTCTCCAAAAAGGGGTGGGGGGATCAAATAATTAACCTTAATGACAACTGCAGAGTCCCCAAATGCCTGAATTAGTGTTTCATTGAATAACCATGAGACAGGAATCTTTAGAAAGCATCTTTAGAACTAGGCGGCAAAGGGCTTTTATAGAGGTCTAAATGTAGGCATGTACATATGTAAATATATTTTATATGATGGGGAACTAGATCTATGGGCATATATTTATAGGTTTAGTATTAAGGTAGCAGATGGACATTGGGCCTCCACTCAAGTACTCCCTTAATACCAAACACTTTGTTCTATTAACCTGGCATTTTATGATGCTCATCTTCCTGACCCAATTGCTGAAGACAAAACAGGCACATAAACAAATGTGGTGAAGAAAGCAGATAGTGCCCAGCTATCAAAAGATTTAGCGTATGAAGTCTTAAAGGCTTGAAGATAAACATCTAGCTCAGACCCAACAAAGCCCACATGGAGGAAGCACACCAGCCTGTTTGATCATGAGGTGTAGAAGGGATCAGGTAACAGGCATCAAAGAACAAAAGAAATTATATCATTGTGAATGAGGGGGAGTACAGATTGGGGGCCCATAGCTCATCTGTAGGCAACTGGACATCCCCCTACAGAAAGATCGTAGGGAGAAGATGAGTCAGTCAGGGTGCAGTGTAGCTACGATGAAACATACAACTTTCTTCTAGTTCTTTAATGCTTTACGTCCCACACTATCATAATCCCAATTCTGCCTTACAAATCTGGCTAAACCAGAAGATGTACACTGGTACAGATAGGAACTGGAAGCACAGGGAATCCAGGACAAATGATCCCTTTAGGACCAGTGGTGAGAGTGATGACACTGGGAGGATGGAGGGAAGGTGGAGTAGAAAGGGGGAACCAATTACAAGGATCTACATATAACCTCCTCCCTGGGGAACTGACAGCAGAAAAGTGGGTAAAGGGAGGTGTCGGACAGTATAAGACTTGACAAAATGATAATTTATAATTTATCAAGGGTTCATGAGGGAGGTGGGAACAGAGAAGGAGGGGACAAAAATGAGCTGATACCAAGGGCTCAAATGGAAAGCAAATGTTTTGAGAATGATGAGGGCAACACAGGTGCTTGACACGATGGATGGATGGATAAGTGTTGTGTGAGCCTCCAATAAAATGATTTTTTAAAGCATCTTTAGAATTCTGCCCACCATAACATGTCTAGTCATTTAAAATTTTTATTTTATAACATGTATTGTGGATGATCTCATACAGTGACCTTGGATTCATTTATCCTCCTCTAAAATCAGTTGATTTTTCTTTTACCTGACAGTTTGATTACTGGCTAATTACCTTGACGTAGTCTAGACATGGCTTTGTATTGCATTTGGACAGACAAGTAGAAAGCCCAGGGCGACCCAGGGAACCAGCGACTGTCAAGGCTGGCAGCTCAAGTCTTAAAGAAGTATACCCAAAAAGAAGAAGATATTGCAAGATATTCTAGAGCAGTGGTTCTCAACCTTCCTCGTGCCACCACCCTTTCCTACAGTTCCTCATGTTGTAGTGACCCCCAACCATTACATTGTTTTCATTGTTACTTCATAACTGTCATTTTGCGACTTGTGAATCAAGTGACTCGTGTGAAAGGGTCGTTGGACCCCCATTGGGGTCATGACCCGCAAGTTGAGAATAGCTCTTCTAGAGATTTAAACCTTGACCTAACATTATAGATTAATTAAACCTCAAATTTCCACCTTTCTTTAGTAATTTTTCAATGCTTCCAAAACTAGATTCATGTTCCTTATTTTCAGAGAATTACATGAATGATAAGAAACTATGCAAGAAACTGTTTTAATTGTAAGCAGTTTCTGGGGAATGAAATGAGGTGGTACACACACGTATGTATTGCGTGCAGGTTTACAGAGCAGGCATCAGTTTTCTATTCACCAATTCATATCCATGTTGCTTCCCCTCATTGCCGTCCCCCCTCAGTGCAGCACGCTCCCCCCACATCCCTCCTGGGTTTCCCGGTCTCCCCTCCTCCTTCTGAACTTAGCCCTGGGGCAGCCCCCTTAATCCCAAATGGCTGATTTTACTGAGGTATGGCTACGATGAAACATACAACTTTCCTCTAGTTCTTTAATGCTTTGTTTAGATGTAGCCCTGTGCATTGTGTAGCTGAAAACTGGCCCACAGTGATGAATTAATTCCAGAGTCACAGTCTCAAACTAGTTTTGAAGAATGTTTCTCTGAACAAATCTCTTTGCACTGATATAAATTCTATTAATAAATATTTTTATATTCTCTTTACCGATAGTATTTGGGGATATCATTGTCTTATCAATCAAGCCATCCCCAAGGTTCAGTCAGTCCTAATGTCAACAGTGGCTGTTTTCTTGGAAACAAGAAGAGATTGAGTCTGGGTTTGGGTTCCATTTTCAAAAGGATGTTACAAATGGCACTTCAAACCTACCCATTAGTGCCTCCAAAGCAAGGGGCATACATGAAGAAAGGAGTGAGTGACCTGCTTTTGTAAAATCTCCCCACACTTTCCACACCTACCACCACCCAGTTGATTCTCACAAATAGGGAACCTAAGAGGCCGACTAGTGCTACCTTTTAGGGTGTCAAAGAATAAGACTCTTTAGAGAAGCACACTCCCACATCTTTCTCTGGTGAAGTTGTCCTTGGCTTTTAGCTACCAATCTTTGTTTTAGTATCTGAGCGCTTAACCGCTGAATCCTCAGGGCTTCTCTGTAAAAATGACAACCAAGTGATCTGGATGGGACAGTTCTACTCTGTAACAGTACACCCTCATGGGGCAAAGTGTGTATCATAGCAACAGATCAATTGACAGCTAGCACCCCAGAGGAGCAGAAAGTCCAGTCTTCATAGGATTTCTGTTGGATTAAGTGTAGGGCTTCTGAATGCAAGTTCACCAGTTCAAATCTCCAATGTATGCCCTACAATAAAAATGAGGCTTTCTGTTTTCCAAAAGACAGTCTCATATAAATTCTAAGGGGCAGTACTACTGTGTCCTATGGGACCAATGTGAGCTAGAAATGACATGGTGATAGTGGGCTTGAAAGTGAATAAAAGCGCCTTCATGCTCTTTATTCAAGGCACCCTGGGGTGTGACGGTGACGCATTTGAATTGCAAAGTTGGTGGTTCAAATCTAAAATTCATTGCATTAGAGAAAAATGAAAAAAAATAAAAAGAAAGAAAATATTTTTTAAGAGAAAAAGGGGGCTTTCTGGCCTTTCATAAATAGTTGCCGTCGTGGGAACTCCCAAGGGCAGTTCCACCCTGATCTGTAAAGTCGTGGTAGTTGACATCCGTGCTTGGTCTTGTATGTCCTTTGTTGCCATACGTCTGTGTTTCTTCCAGGTTCACCCCTATCTCATTGGCCTTCAGTTCCTTTCTCTGAGTTCCACCCATGTACCATCCCTATGTGCTCCTTAATTTTGCATCAATTAGCTAGACCTTCCTCATTCTTTTTTTTTTAATTTTTTTACCTTCCTCATTCTTATTCTCAGTTTTAATTGTACAAATCTTTTTCAGTTAATCATTCATTTTCATTCTCCCCAGTTAAATGTAACTTTCACATGAAAGAAATTCTCTCCTTGCTGCTTTCAATAAGCAACATTAAAAAATGCTCATTCAACAAGTAAATGACAAGATGAATATCGTAGAGATGTCTATGAATAAAGAATTCGATTTGAAAAAAATTAAAAGAAGAGATTGCGGGGATGGAACCCAAAATTAACATTCCCAAAACAATAGCCTTCTATATAAGATTAATGGACCCCCAAAATTATATTTACAATAGAAACGACCACAAAATACCTTATAATTTCAACGATCATTGTGTTCTGTCTAAAGAAGTATAAATATACATATATACATGCACATACACATATACATATGTATATACCTTTATACTCTAGCAATTATGCAAGAGCTTGGTGATATTCACTATTGTGGGGCAGGGAGCTGTGTCAGTAAGGAGCAGAGGTAAGAGAAAGGTGTTTTCCCCTGTACTCTTTGCCTTTAAATCTGAGTTATTTAAGCGACATTCTTTACTGGAAACTTTAGGAGCCCGGGGGCTTAGAAGTGGGCCTGCAAACCACAAGCCCAGCAGTTTAGGAGGCATTGGAAGCGCTTTATGCCCGTAACTGTTCACAGTCTTGGAAACATCAGAGCACATTGACTCTGTCTGGTAGGTTTTCTGTGTGCCAGAATCGACTGGTGGCAGTGAGAGTAAAAAGTTTGTTGGAAATTGTATTAAGAAAAACTGGAGAAATCATAAAAAAAAAAATCTAAGTTACTATCTGAAAGTGATAAAGCTACCAAGGAAAACCTTTATTTTTAATCTTTGCCTTTCCCCTGGACCCCTTGTTCCTCAGGAAAACAGTACATGGCCTTCATGCAGGTCTGCCTTCCCTTTCACTGAATGACCTGCTTATTTCTATGAGGCAGCGCTGGTCATTCATCTGTCTAAAACATGCACACTGACAAATTTGAAACAGCACAATGAATTTGTATTAAAATATTAAATATGCCAATTTCCATGTGACTTACATTTTTCATGAGTAAGAATTTAACTTCTGGTGTTTTACTTTATAGTAATATTTTTTTATTTCTCTTTCACAGTAATTTGAGATTTTTGATGATTGCTTTGGCTTATGCCATACCACTTGGTGTATTTGCTGGCTGGTCGGGAGTTCTGGATTTAATTTTAACACCAGTGCATGTGAGCCAAGTAAGTATTTTGCTTCTTTATATGGTGTAGCTATTTGAGATCATTTAAAATGTAAATATTAGTTTTAGCTTTAAAGCATAGGTTATGCATTATTGAAAAATCAGATCCTAATGAAATCTCTATCTAGTAAAAACTATTGACTTTTTTCCCCCCACCTTGATTTTGATAAGAGCCTTGAATTTTACATTTCTTGGGTGTCATTGATGCTGCTGTTAAACAAGATGAAAAATGAAGAGCTCATCTTAGTTGTTGAATTCATCTTTTATCTTTGATTTATACTTAAAGTAGATCAACATTTCATCATCAAATATATGTCCATTCCTACTGATTTTCCATTTCTCCTGTAGATTCAGTACAGAACAAGGTCATTTTTAATTTTTGGGGGGGGTTGGGGGGCATCACTGCCCTCAGGTGGTGGGAGTAGGAGGCCCGGCCTTTGCTCCGTGGAGCTGGAATCGAACCGCCATCCCAGTGGGCCGCAGTCCCGCGCACAACCACTACACCACCGGGGCTCAGCCCGACAAGGTCATTTTTAAAGAAGTAACCATCAGAACTTCTTGTAATCCATTCCCCCTCTCTGTTCCCAGATAGAAGGGCAGAAGAGTCAAATAGAGATTTGCAGAGCAAATGGAAGCAATGCACTTGAACGATATTCTAGCATGTGAATAAGTAATCATTCTATATGCTTTTGATGAGCCCTTCAACCATTTCCAGTTTTCAGCAGCACAATGCTATATGAATATTTTTTGTTGTTTCTCTTGACACATGTCGGTACACATTTCTGTTGAATGTTTATCTAGGACTGGTTACAGCTTATGCATACTTGGGTAACTGATACTAAACTTTGATAATGGACATTTCTCATTTTCCACACAATTGCTAATACTTGGTAGTGTGAGTCATTTTAATTTTTGGCCAGGTGATGGTTGTACAATTGTATTCCAATGTAGCTTTTCCATAATATCTTTTCATATGTTACCCGGATATTTGAATTCCTCTTTCATAACATTTCTCTTCAGTCTCTTGGCCACTATGAGGACGCCTTTTTCTTACTAATTTGTAAAAGAGGCTGGTTTGTTGGGGGGACCCAGCAAGGCCTTGGCTACAGTTTGAACTGTACATGGACAGGGCAAAGCTGCTTCCTAGAGGAAGACAGTCATGGAGTTGGAAGCAGAGCAACAATAGAAGTCCAGCAGTTACTGATTCCTTGGCATTCTGGCCCACCCTCACTAAACCCAAACAAAGGAACAAGCCTGCCATTGCCCAGCCATTTCCAATTTATAGGGTTTCTGAGGCTGGAATTTTTTTTAATACTTTTATTGGGGGCTCTTACATCTCTTATCACAATCCATACTTTCATCCAGCGCGTCAAGCACATTTGCACACATGCTGCCACCATCACTTTCAAAGCATTCGGAATCCCTGATGTTAGCTCCCCCTTTCTTCCCCCTCCCTCTCCTGCCCTCCTGAGGCTGTAATCTTTCTGGGAACAAATAGTCTCATCGGAGTCTCACTCTTCTGAGGAGTGGCTGCTCGGTTTGAACCACTCACTGTACATGAGCAGCCCAATGCCTCCCCATTGTACCACGCAGGCTCATCGAGACCTCCTCAGCAAGATGTGAACGTCCTGTGGACCCTGCTCACAAAGACTGCGCATCAGCAGTTCCCACTGTGCCTGGATGGTATTCTACCTATAGTTGTATTCTACCAAGGCCTACTTGCACAGCTTGGTCATAATACAAGAACACAGTCCTCACTGTTGACCATCGAATCAACGTTAAATTATCAATAATAGATATTCCGTAAGGTTATCTTGAAACAGAAACACACATAAGATAAATTAGTAGAAAAGTCATTTGATAAAAATGTGGCCCCCAAGAATCTAACACTGTAATTCCCCCAGGGGCAGTGGTTCAGGAGTCATTAGCTGACTGTGGCAGCTTCATGAAACATACATACTATGAATAACAAGAGCCAACTTTTTTTCTTGGCTTTTTTATTTTTTAAGCTTTCTTTAGATATTCATTTTGTAAGTTAATACGTCTATTTTCTTTTTTATTCAGCCTCATAATCTTTATTTGGGGGGGGGGGGGGGAGCATCACTGCCTCTGGTGGTCATGGGCGCTACCCAGTGCTGCTCCTGAGAGCCGCCATTGGATTTGAACCGCCAAACCCATGGGCCGCAGTCCCGCACTCAACCACTTACGCCACCGGGGCTCAGCCCCTATAATCTTCATTTTTAACCAAAATATTTTGTCCATTTATATTTGGTGCAATTACTGATAATTGGATTTTAAATATACCATTTTACTAGTGTTTTAAAATTTTTATTTGGCAAAACTATCCTTTTTCATTAGTCTTTTTTTTATGTATATATATTGTTTGTTTTTTGGGCATCACTGCCCTCTGGTGGTGGGAGTAGGAGGTCCAGCCTTGCTGCTGGATTTGAACGTCCAACCCAGTGGGCCGCAGTCCCGCGCACAACCACTACGCCACCGGGGCTCAGCCTTTTTTCTATATATTGATTCAATATTTTTTATTCTACCTTTCTACTAGCTTGGTGTTATAGAATTTTTATTATTTGGTCGTTACTGGAAAATAAAGCATACAGAATTAATATGTTAATGTTTATTATAAATTAGTACACTTCATCTTTTCCAACACAGCCTACAGCCCTTAGAACCCTTTAGCTCCACTTAACCCTTTTTGCATCATTCGTTCTACTGTTTCTTAAAGTTAAGACATTATTGTTATTGTCTTACACAGTTCAATATTCATTGAGACTCATTCTTATATTAACCCTTTCTGTTGCTCTGTTTTTTCCTTCTTTGATCTTCCATCTGTGATCACTTTTCTTTTGCCTAAAGAATACACCCTTACTTTTTTAGTGTTTGTATCACAGAGAAACCACAAGTGAGTGGCTTTAATAAGTACATTTATTTTTTCACAGTTTGGGATGCTAGAAGCCTAAAGTCAGGGCACTGACTCTAACCCTTCTTTTGTCATCTCAAAGTGATGAGATATCACACACGATGTCCCTCACTCTGTCCTGCAGACAACAAAGAGCATCCTGTCACCAGATGGGGTGGCATCCTCAGGCATAGGGATCAGAACTCCAACACATATTTGGAGAGGAGGCACAGGTCAATTTAAAGCAAACATTTTTATTTAAAGTTTTTATCTTTAGGAGGATTCAGACTTCTTGAATTTTTTATTACTATAAAATCAAAGGAAACTTGTTAACTGGAAATATCAAAATTCGAAGCCATTGTTTCTCATCATATCCTCCATCAAGGCCTATCCACTTTTTAACTTCTTACTGTGAATTGTTGGGAGGTTTACAGCTCAGGTTATCAGTTTTACATTCAACATTCATGCACATTTCGTTCAGTGCATCTCCTCAATGTACCATCCCCTAATCCACTTCATCTCTGTGATTTCTGTTTCCATTCCTCCTCCTTCTCTAAGCCTTTGAAACTTGGTCTTTGTGTAAATGCTGTCCCTTGGATTTAAATGGTTGAGTATGCCATTTACTCAACTTCACTCGTGTTATGGTTCCCCTTATAGATCTGTCTGTATTGTTTGGCTGAAAATTGAGCCCTGCTGATGAGTTCAGTTGTAGACTTGATGGGTAACTGAGGACCAGATTGTCCTGGAGGCCATCCGTCACTATTCAGCCAGTAAAGTTGGCCTTTCGTTGAGTTGGAGTTTTGTTCCACATTTTCCTCCCATTCTGTCCAGGACCTTCTAATTGAGTGGTTCTCAGTCTGTGGGTCGTGAACCCTTTGGGAGTCAAATGACCCTTTCACAGGGCCACCTGATTCATAACACTTGCAAAATTACAGTTATGAAATAGCAATGAAAACAATTTTATGGCTGGGCATCACCACCACATGAGGAACTGTATTAAAGGGTCGCAGCATTAGGAAGGTCGAGAACGACTGTTTTAATGTGATCCCTTTCAGAGTACTGTATATATTCACGTATAAACACGCCGAGTTTTCAGCACATTTTTAATGCACTTTTTGTGGTAAAATTAGGGGTCTTCGCTGATATGTGGGTTGGCTTATACTCGAGTATATATGGTAGTGGGGAATGGTGGCCAGGCAACCTAGTTCTCTGCTCTTGGGGTTGCGGAAACTGATCTTTGGCATGGTCCATTCGTCCACTGGATTGTTTCCATGAGTTTCAATTTTCATCGATTTTCTTTCTCGAGAGACAGGGAGTTGCACCTTAGTTGCACCCAGTTGCTGCTCCCCAAAGAAGGACGTAGAACACTGTCTTTGTGAACTATGTTATACAACAAGCATTTTTGAGTGTTTCTGATGGTGCAGATTGGCAAGTGAATTTTTCTCATCTGAGCTTGGTTTTTGTTTTGATCTGAAAATGTGTTCACATCCCTACATTTTTTAAGGTGTTTGTTAGAGAATTTTTAGATGGAAATTCTATTCATTCAGCATTTAAAAACGATTCCATTTTCTTCTGACTTCTACTCTTTGGGTTGGGAAGTCAGTTCTTAACCTTAAAAGCTGACTGCTTGGATCTATTTTTTCCTTGTTTTGACTTCAACAGTTTGACTGTGCTGTCGCTAGCTGGCGATCGACTTTTTGTGTTCCAGCCAACACGTCTTCAAAGCCCATCCTCATTCTCTTCTCCATCTGGGGTTCTAAGGCTAGATATTAAAATTTCATGCTGTCTTTTAAGTCATCTGTCCTTTTCCTCGATTCAGACAAACATTATGTTCTGGCCTTCTAATTCATTGTTTCGCTTTTCAGCTTTGTGTAATATACAATTAAATCCATGCAGTAACTGGTAATTTCAGAAATGGTCATGTAATTTTTTTTAGTTCCCAAATTCTCTGATAATCCTCAAGCTTGTCCCATTGTGTTTTTTTTTAACTTCTAATTAAAATTTATTTTAAAATCTGTATTTCATAATGTTATTCCCTGAATCCCTGTAGGTCTATCTCTATTCCTGTTTTTGGTATTCACTCACGTTGCTTGGCAGGTACTAAACCGAAACTCCAAACGCGCTGCCATCGAGGCCAGGCTGACTCTTGTAGGACAGCTCCTGTGAGTGTCGGAGACTGGAGCTCTTCATGGGAGTAGAGGGCCCTGTCTCTCCCAAGGAGCAGCGGAAGGTTTTGAACTGCTGACCTTCTGGTTGGCAGCCCAACTCGAAATCCATTACACCACTTATGTGTAATAATTCTATTGGTGTGAATATCCCACCAAAAAGTTAATCTGGGGTATGTGAGACACAGATACTTGCTCGTATTAATTAATCACACATGACTCTTTTCATTGTATCCATTTTACTCGGTAATTGTTCCTGGATTTGTTGTCCTCTAGTTTGGGCTTTTTATAATAGAGGAGCTTTATTTTCCTCGTTCTTTCTAAATTACAGCATGCTAGTCATGTACTCAGAATTGTCTATCACTTTCTGACCAGGTCGATGCTGGCTGGATTGGATTTTGGTCCATCGTTGGAGGCTGTGTCGTTGGGATTGCCATGGCAAGGTAAGAGGATGTTACATCTAGCAGGTGAAAGAACTTTTTGTTAAAGTTAAGTCCTACAGGAAAGAACATTTCCCTTTAGAGATATATAGAAATCAGGGAAAAGTAAGGCAGACCCAGGGCAGAAAAGTGCATTTGCTCAGGCTATAGAAAATTTAGGGGGGAAATTGCTGCTACAAGAAACCTCAAAGGGGGCTGAGCCCTGGTGACGCAGTGGTTGAGTGTGGCACTGCGACCCACAGGTTTGGCGGTTCAAATCCAGCAGCAGCTCTCCAGGAGCAAGGCTGAGTAGCTCCCACAACCACCAGAAGACAGTGATGCCACAAAAACAAACAAACAAAAAGAAACCTCAAGGACAGGTCTTCGAAACTTCTTTTTGCAAGTCAAGGGATGTATTTCCAGTTAACTAAGCCGTTTCTCTCAACACTATTAGGGAATAGAACCTATAAATGAAAGAAGGGTGCTACAATAAAAAACAAATTGATTGGAATAGAATAGAAAGAAGTTGCTGAGCCCCGGTGGCATAGTGGTTGAGCCCCAGTGGCGTGATGGTTGAGTGCGGGACTGTGACCCACTGGGTTGGCGGTTCAAATCCAGCAGCAGCTCTCTAGGAGCAAGGCTGGGCTTCCTACTCCCACCAGAGGGCAGTGATGCCCACAAAAAAAGAATAGAAAGAAGTTGAAAACAAATCATTTGAAAGAGCACCTCCTAAATGTTCCATGAGGCAGCAGCACCCTGGTTAGCAGATCCTCGCTTCTGGCCCTTCTTTTGCCAGGTATGTTCCTATAGTTATCCCATTTTGATTTTTTTTTAAATGTCCATAAAGATTTCCTGTTTCAACACACTCCCTTTGATCTTAACCCATTATGACAACACATTTTTAAAAGAAAATTAGAAGAAAAGACGGCGGCTTCATTTATTCCAAAATAAGAAATGAAAATGTCACTCTTTGAGCTGACTGCCTATAAAACTACTCTTAGTGTTTTCAAAGAGATATTCACTCCCTTACTAAAACACTTTACACCATCTAATCAAAAACAAAATTGGGCAATCAACTCTGGCAGGAAGGGAAGAATCTAATTACATATTTGGGGAGATCAAATAAGGTATGTAAATCACCTCAATCTCTAAATACTTAAGCATCGTTGACAGGGGAGAATAGTACACGTAGACCTTATACTCTGTATACTGCTCCTGGGATAATAAAGAATAGATGGACTTGTAAGTTCTAAACCACCTTACATAAGGTTTTCAAAGTTGGGAAAAGGTAAAAATAAAAATCTAAAAGCTAAAGAAGAGGGACAGGATGGTAGCTATTTGTAGGAAATCACTATACTGATCCTGAAATACATTGACCTGTCACGTTTGACAAGAATCAAACCTAATTTTTCTAATTAAATCTCCCAGCCAATTTTAGTGAGTCATCGTTGATCAAGTACTATTCTGAGCACCAGCTAGGTCAAAGATGGAACCATTAACCATTATGTCTCAGAAATGACATCTCACGCTTCTTGCGCTCTGTATTTTACTTCTCCAGACCCTGAATTTTAACTATATTTAGATAGCATTGGAGAGAAAAGTTAGAAGAAGGACATTTATGTTTTTAATTTGTGGAAGTGGAAGTTCCAAGAAGAACTGCCTTTCCACTGGGACCTGAAATCAATTTCAGGTGCCTCTAGGTCCTAAAATCAGGTACAAAATTATTTTCAGAGCACCATCTTTGGGTTCTATGACATGGAATATTCTTATAGACTTGAGTATGTTGAGTGATTTTTTAAAAGTTTTTTGGAATTATGTTGCTGCAGACCAATGTGATATTAATTTGATCCTAACCATATACTTACTTTGATAGCATCGGCCCCAGTGCAGAAACTGAAACTTCCAAGATAGCAGAGTGGTCAGGTTCCTCCTGGGTGGTCAGACTCTGGGACACTGATATTCCCTTCACTCATCAGTGACCCGGCTCAGACCAGAGAGCTGGTTTGCTCTTTTATACACAATGAGTAAGTTTACACAGAATGCAGAATAGGACTCAGAAACATGTTTGGTGAATTGGGAGTTTAAACAGCCTTGCGGGTGTTCTTGAGGGACATTCCTATCAAACTGTTCCCGGTCCATTACAATGTTCTACTCCGAAACCTGTAGATGGGGACAAACCTTAATGATCTGACAAAGGTGCATTCATTTTTCCCACCAAAAGGTGGCATCAGCTCACACGGGAAGTTCCTTGTAGTCTAGCTGCCGCTTACAGACGTGGTTAACCATAACCATAACTGTCAGGTCTGTGCAAAACAAAGCATGGTATTGAAAGTACTCACAGCAGTCACATAGTTACAATCGCAATGAAAACCCATTGACAAGTTCAAAGCAGAGGAGGGTGTGTTGGGTACTTACTAGTTGCTTGTTTTTGTTTTGTTTTTGTTTTCTGTAGAAGGAACAATTCTAGAAGACAGAGTAAACTGTGCTTAGGCAGAGGGACACGGCTCATCTACAAGCAACAGTTAGTTGACAAATGACCAAAAGCAACTGACAAATAGAAACTCCTTTGGGTATAGATATCTAAAGGATGAGCATTTCTACCCATTGTCCTTTGTTTTCATGTGAAGTTAGGAGAAAAGCAGGGATTTTTAGAAGTTACAATACTGTCGAACTGTGGTAACAGGTTTGTCGGCTGTCCGTCCCTGGTGGGGCAGCTGGGAAAGCACTCGCTGCCCATCAGAGTTGGAGGGTGCGACCTCCCAGGTGCTGTGCAGGAGAAAGAGTCGGCAGCCTACTTCTGAAACAATTTACAGCATTGTGGTGCTGGTTGTGGTTATATGAAATCTCGGATAGGTAAATCTAGAGAGACAAGTAGATTGCAAATATTTTCTTAGAATTTTGGCAGAGGCGGTTGAGGGAAATTGGGGGGGGGGAGACTAATAATAGTACAAGGATGGATAAAATGCTTTAAAATCCATTGTGGTAATGATTGCACAACCCATTATAGATTAAAGAGTTTCTCCCCCCAACTCTGATGAGCAGTGACTGCTTTCCCAGCCCCCCCCCCCAGCCCCCACAGAGGGATAACCTACAAAACTGTTAGTAAAGTTCGGCTGTATGGTAACTTCTCAAAATCCCACCGAATTGTATGGTTTGTAGATCTTGTGTCAATAAAACCGTACATAAACTAAAGGGAAAAGAAGAAGAAAATATTGCCGGGCTTGGAAATACTATGTGGCAGTTCCCCCTCTGTCCTGTAGGAGCACTGTGAGCTGGAGTTGATGCCAGGCAGTGGGGTTTGGGCTAGTCAGTGTTCCAGATGCTCTTGCTCCAGTGAAGGTCCCAGGAAGACCAAATTAACAAGTAAACCAGTGTATTTCCAGTCCAAATAAATGCTGTGCAAAAGGTGAACAGTGTGGAGAAAACACGAAGAGGGCTTCTTAAGATTGGAGGAGTAGTTAGTTCCATTGAGACAGTTATCTGAAAGATTGGCTGGAGGAAATCGTGTGATTCTGTGGGCATGTCTGCAGCCCATGCAGA
>PVJH01010289.1:54941-74679 GCA_004026705.1 Nesogale talazaci | reverse complement strand
TAACCATTTTGAATTCTCTTCAGGAAAATTTTCCTTACATGTGATTTTGAAAAAATAAATCATTTTATTGGGGACTCTTACAACTCTTATAACAATCCATCCATGCATTGTATCAAGTACATTTGTACATATGTTGCCATCATCCTTTTCAAAACATTTTCTTTCTACTTGAGTCCTTGATATCAGATCCTTTTATTTTTCCCTCCCTCCCCCAGACTCCACCCTTGTGAACCCTTGATAAATTTTAAATTATTATTTTCATGTCTTAAACTGTCCACTGTCTCCCTTCACCCACTTTTCTGTTTGTACTTCTGAAACGGGGGGAAGGATAGACATTGATCATTGCAATCAGTTCCCCATTTCTCTCCCTTCGACTCCTACCATCTCCTACCCTCATGGTATTGATACTCCCATTATTTTTCCTGAGGGATTTATTTGTTTGGGATTTCCTGTGTTTCTAGCTCTTATCTGTGCCAGTGTACATGCTCTGATCTAGCAGGATTAGAACTTGGGTCACGAGAGAAGGGTAGGGAGGAGGAAGCATTAAAGAGGTAGAGGACTGTTGTGTATTTTGTCAGTGCTATATTGCACCCTGCCTGGCTTGTCCTTTTCTTGTGACCCTTCTTTGAGGGGATGTCCAATTGTCTACAGATGGGCTTTGGGTCTCCTCTCTGGCTTCCCTCATTAGCATCAATATGATTGTTTGTTTTGGGTCTTCTGATGACTGATACCTACTCTTATCAATACCTCATAATCACCTAGACTGGTGTACTTCTTTTCATGTGGGTTTTGTTGCTTCTCAGCTAGATGGCTGCTTGTTTTTCTTCAAGCCTTGAAGACCCCAGATACTATGTCTTTTGATAGCTGGGCACCATCAGCTTTCTTCACCACCTTTGCTTTTTTTTTTCAGCGATGTGATTTTTATGATATTGCTTGATGATTTCTGCATTCTGTTGTGTCCTCTTTCTTTGAAATTTCATGATTCTTGGATGCTTAAAAAGTAAATTACTTTAACACTATAAAGAATTAATGAGGGGCTGAGCCCTAGTGGCGTAGTGGTTGTGTGCGGGACTGTGGCCCATTGAGATGGAGGTTCAATTCCAGTAGTGGCTCCACAGGAACAAAGGCTGGACCTCCTACTCCCAATGGAATGTATTTCTTTTAATAACTTTTGTGTTTATAACAAACTTGAAATCAAAATCTTTACCTGTAACTTAATTTCAATATTAGAAAGTATATTTCATTTAAAGAATAAAATATTTCACAGATACATTTTTTTTTAAAGACCTAGAGAAAGTCTTTAGGCTTGTTTCAAAAGTAAACGTAGTTTTTAAAAAAACCGAGAGAAAGCCTTCAACCTTAGAATTTAAATTTTTTAAATCTCCCTGGTTAGCTAAAATGTATGTGGTTCTTTGTTTTAAAGTCATGAAGTATGTTTAAACACATGCAATAATGAGTCCTTGGGTGTGTTTCTAGCTAACGATAAAGGAGCATCCCAGTATGAGCTTATAGAGCTGGTGATGTGGGTGAGGAGCCCTGGTGGTGTGGTGGTGGTGGTGCATTGGACTGTGATCTACACGATCAGCAGTTGGAAACCAGCAGCAGCTCTGTGGGAGGGAGACTGGGATTTCTACTCCTGTAAAGAGTTACAGTCTGGGAACTTCACAGCGGCTGTTCTCCCGTGGCCTGTAAGGGCCACCTGAGTCAGCATCCACTTGAAGGCAGTGAGTTGAGTTGAGTCGAGTTTGGCTGTGGCCAGCTGGGTGAAGCTTTGCCCATTGGCCCTTCCGTCTTAGTGGGTCACTTGCTCCTAGCAAAGTGATTTTTATTTTACCAAATTTCACCTTGCTTACTTTTGTTTTGTTTGTTTAAACAACCAACTTAGAACAGTTGGCAACTGGGTTCAAGTCCCCTTCTCGAATCAGAGCACTGTGAAGCTAAAATCTGAAATTAGAATCTGTCCAGTTCAGGTGACATAGAAACTCCCAATGAACCACAAATTTATTTTTTTTAATTTATTTGTTGTTTGGGTATCACTGCTCTCCGGTGGTGGGAGTAGGAGGCCCAGCCCCACTGCTGGAATTGAACCTCCGTCCCAGTAGGCCGCAGCCCCACGCACAACCACTACGCCACCGGGGCTCAGCCCGAACCACAAATTTATTTAAAAAATTTAAACCACTTCCATTTTAACAGAGTAACTTTTATATCTCTTGCTTTGTAAATATTTCAAGCGATTGAGTTAGATGAGTGTGCAAAACCCCATTAAATTGTTTATTTTTATAACAGTAATTTTTTCCCTCCCTGTCCTGTGTTGTGCATGTATGTTTGTGTGTGCCTACCAGTGCCTTAAAAGTTGGCGGAAAATAGCATGGTAGCAGGATAAATCTTAACTTCCAACGTTAGGCCCAAACCCAACTCATGCCATCAAGTAAATGCTGACATACAGGGGCCCTTTGGAACAGGGTAGACCTGCCCCTCTGGGTTTCTGAGACTGTAATTCTATGGGAGTGGGAAACCCTGCTTTTCTCCCTTGGAGCGGCTGGTTTTGAACTGATGACCTTACAACCCAATGTGTAACCACTGTGCCACCAGAGCTCCTCAAAATTAGTCCAGCAAATCCAAATCCTGAAAAAGAGTGTATCAAGAGATACCATGAGAATAGAGACATAATAAGAGAATTATTCTGTCCAGCCAAAAAAGTGTAATTCAAATAAAACTTAATAGGAGTATCAATTATTACATAAGGTATCAAAAATTAAATTAAAAAAACCCCAAACATGTTGGCTAGTCAATTGTCAGAAAGCCCTTTGAGGGCCCTGTGATGGTAACTTGAGAATTCAGGGGTTTCCAAGATGACACAAGATTCAACAACACAAAACAGCTGTAGTTTGTGTCATCTTCAATGAGAGTTGCAGCCTTCTGAGCAAGCCCAGGAAATACCTGGTATCCTTGCTCGTTCCAAGCCTTCAAGACACTCTGTGGGGGCAGGAGACCCCACAGTAAGGGTCACATCTAATAAAGTAATAATAATATATAAATTATCAAGGGTCCATGAGGGAGGGGGGAGCGAGAAAAGTGGGGAAAAATAAGGAGCTGATACCAAGGGCTTAAATAGAAAACAAATGTTTCGAGAATGATGAGGGAAACAACTGTACAAATGTGCTTGGCATACAATGGATTGTATGTGTGGATTGTGATGAGTTGTATGAGCCCCCAGTAAAATGATTAAAAAAAAAAAAAGGTCTTTTGGTCAGAAAAGAAGAAGCAAGTTCTCACCCTACATCCAAAAAGAAGAGCCAGGAGTACAGTGCTTCCTTTGGACACGGGTCCTTGCCCTGTGAAGCTTCCAGAACCAAGGGAAGAGTGATATTAAGACATACGGAGACATCTGAGGAAGGCCGGACCTATAGTTGCTTGAAGGAGGCCAGTGTCTTCCTCCTCAACGTGAGCTAACGGAGAAAGAGGGCCTTCCCCCAAGGCTGCCCGTGGAGTTTAGACTTCTAGTCTCTTAAACCGGGAGAGACTCACTCTCTATTTGTAGACGCACTAGATAACTGAAGCCCATGGTAGATTCCGAATGGTGAGTTGGCAACATGTTTTAGAAAGTCTCCCCGCCAAAGGTTTGAGTATGACCGTAAATGCCTGTTAATATTGTGGCACAACTCAGAAGACCGACACTGCCTTTGTTGGTGTTAAGAAAAATGCTGGGGGCTGAGCCCCGGTGGTGCAGTGATTGAGTGCAGGACTTCGGCCCACTGGCTTGGCGGTTCAAATCCAGCAGCAGCTCTCCAGAAGCAAGGCTGGGCCTCCTGCTCCCACCAGAGGGCAGTGATGCCCGGGGGGAAAAAAGAAAAAGAAAGCGTGCTGAACATTTCCAAACCATTTTCTTTCTACTTGAGCCCTTAGTATCAACTCATGAACCCACGATAATTTATCTTTTTTTTTCATGTCTTACACTGACCTAATGTCTCTCTTCACCCACTTTTCTGTTGTCCTACCCCTGGGAGGGAGTTATAGTAGATCATTGTGTTCAGTTTCCCTTCTCACACCTTCCCCTTGCCCTCCTTGTATCAATTGCTACTCTCATTATTGGTCCTGAGGGGTTTATCTGTCTCTGAATTCCCTGGTTTCAGAAATCTTATCTGTACTCCATGTACATCCTCTGGTCTAGTCGGATTTATAAGGTAGAGTTGGGGTCATGATAGTGAGGGGAGAGTTGTATGTTTCATCAGTGCTATACTGTACCCTGTCTGGCTCATCAATTTCTTGTGACCTTTCTGTAAGGGGATGCTGAATTGTCTACAGGTGGGCTTTGAATCTCCACTCCAAGCTCCCCTCGTTCATATTGATATGATTTTTTTATGACCTGTTATATCTGATCTTCAGCATCTCATGATCACAGAAGCTGGTGTGCTTCTTCCATGTGTGCTTTGTTGCTTCTGAGCTAGATGGCTGCTTATTTATTTTCAAGTCTTTAAGATCCCAGACACTATATCTTTTGATAGCCAGGCACCATCAGTTTTCTTCATATTTTCTTATGCACCCATTTTGTCTTCAGATGAACATCACAGAATGCTAGGTTATTAGAACAAAGTGCTCTTGTTTTGAGAAAGTACTTGAACAGTGATCCAATATCCATCTGCTACCTTAATATTTAACATATAAATATATGGACATAGATTTATTTCCCTATGAATGGAGACATATAGTGTTATTTATTAAAAGTGGATGTTGAATTTTATCAAATGCCTTTCTCATTGGTTATATAATCATATTGTTGTTTTTTTTTTCTTTCTTTTTTTTTTAATTTTAGGCATCACTGCCCTCAGGTGGTGGGAGTAGGAGGCCCAGCCTTTGCTCATGGGAGCCGGAATCGAACCTCCATCCCAGTGGGCCGCAGTCCCGCGCACAACCACTACGCCACCGAGGCTCAGCCCAATCATATTGTTTTTATCCTTTATTTTATGCGGTGAATCACATTGAAACCATCCTTGCCTATCTGGTATGAATTCTACTTGATCATATCTTTCATTTGTTTGTTTGTCTGTTGATGCCTTGTTGAATTCTATTGGCGAGAATTTTGTTGAAATTTTATTCATCTATATTCATCAAGGACATTGGTTTTTATTTGTCTGGCTTAGGTATCAGACTCATAGTTGCTTCATAAAATGAGTTTGGTAGTATACTGCCCAGTTGTATATTGTGAAATAGTTTATATAGTATTGGTGGTTAACTCTCTTTAGTTTAAATCTTTATGGAAGCAAATGGCCAGGTCTTTCCCCCTCAAAGCTGCTGGGTTGGTGTCATGGATGGAATACGGTCCCCCAATTAGGTTTTGTAAATCCGAACCTCTGTGTCTATGATTATAATCCCATTTGGGAACGTTTTGTTTTTGTTATGTTTATGAGTCAGACAGAGTGTAGGGTGCATCTTGACTTAATCTCTTTGAGATACAGAGAAGGTAAAAGAAGTCAAGACACATGGAGATCACCAAGGAACCAAGAAGCAGAATGTGAAGAAGATCTTCCCCAAGAACTGAGAGCCTTACCTTAGAGAGGGTGTTCTGAAATTGGACCTGTGGTCTCTGAAAACTCTCTGCCTGCCCTTGAGCCATTTCTAACTCAAAGTGACCCTACAGGTCAGGGTGAAACTGCTCCTGTTGTTTTCCAAGTGTCTATCTCTTTAGGAGCAGAAAACCGTATCTTTCTCTGCAGAGAAGCTGGTGGATTGGAACCACTAACCTTGTGGGCAGAAGCCTCCTTGCTATGATAAAAAAGAAGTATTTGTTTGTTAAAGCCATCTGCTTGAGGTCTTTCTGGTACAACAGCACCAAGTAACTAAGAGAACAGCTGAGCTCTTAACTGTTAGGCCATCAAGGTTAGTACCTATAACACAAACTCTACTCACAAGAAGTAAGACCAAGAGAGACTCAGGAGTGACTGCTTCACAGCCATTAACACATAGTCTTAGGCAGTCAATGTAAAGATATTCTACATTGGAGCTAAGTGGGTGGTCTTGATTAGACTCTGATTCTACTCCCTCCCTCTCCCTATCCTTTAAGGCCACTCTCTGGGGAATTCTTTCATGTCTGTTGTTCTCTGTGGCCATAAATGAAGAAGCTGCTTGATGTTTTGCATTGTTTATGGTTCAAACAGTTTTTGCAGTCTGTTGCTTGTGTGTGCCTTTGGACAGATAATGGTGCCTTTAAGGTTTAATCAGAGGTTTTCTAGGCTCACGTGTTTTGACCTAGGAATTTTTTCCTCAAAAAATTAGTAAATTTCCAACATCAGTTTACTTAATGAATTTCTGACATTCTTGTTTCACTTGAAAAGGTCTTTCCTAATTCTTAAACCTAATTTATTTTATTTAACTCCTTACCCCGTCTTTCTTTTTCTTCCAATTTAATGGGGACAAATGGAGACTTCTGTAAATCCTGTGTATGTTTTATGGAAGAGTGGCCCAAAGGAGGAATCACATATATTTCCTTCTGGTTTTCAAATGAAAATTTTAAAATAATACATAAAAGATTTACAAAGTAGTAAATACTAAAATAATTGTGGGTCCTAGGTCCTATGCCTACAGCACCAAATGGATTGAGCCTTGTCAAAATGGTCCTTAGGATTTAAAAGTTTTTTCAATCCTATTTTCCATTTTTTTGTGTCTAGATGCACTAGGCTTTGCCAAGGTTTTACTCTTCTTCCTGCCAGGCAGGGCACCATGCTGCAATGGAAGGGCACTGGATTGGCTGACAGATGTCCCGCACTTGAATCTGTACCCCATCATTTACTAGTTGAGATCAAAAAGATCTTTTTGACAGTAAATTAGGGCTAAGGGGGGTTCTCTTTTGCTACCCCATATGACTTTTGGAACATTCATATGGATCCCTTCATAAAAGCCCTTTGTCATAAAGAGAACTGAAAGGAAAAGGGAGGAGAGGAGGAAAAATTAAAGGAGAGGCGGGGGAGAGCAAAGGGGTGGGGGTGGGGGGAATTATGTACATGTTTAAGGTTCCCATAAAGATTCTCTAACAGTTCCATGTGCTGGACCGTAATGACTTTATTAACACAAACATTGCAAGGAAGAGTGTTAACGTAATAGGATAGTAAGGCTCAGTTCCTATATCATACACACACAAGAAAATGTTGCCGGATGCATTTTCAGTAAGAGGGTGCAGCTTCTGCTCACTGTCTCAGTGAAATCCAGGTGCGTCTGGGAAGCCGGAGACCATAGTGCTTTTCATTCTCTTCTCCCCCAGAACTGAGAAACTGTATGTCAAGCAGACTTTCTTAAGTTGATATATTCCAAACAGCGTGCAGCACTTAAAGCAAAAACACAATTGAATGCTGGGGAATCAGGTGTATCCTGTGACAGACGACACAGTGGGGAAGGGAAGCCACACACACACACACATGAATGCACTCACACACGTGTGAATGCACGCACACACACGAATGCACGCACGTACACACGGCCCCTGGATGAACACACATGGCCCCTAGAAGAACGAGCCCTTGAATTAGCAGAATCATGGCAGGTGGAGGCTTCTGCTGAGAAATGCTCGAGGGGATGTAAGATTCACAGGTTTTTCTAAATTTCCACTTTATTTTTTTCATTTTCAGAACATAAAGATCCCGAGACGCCCTTTCTCAAAGAACCACAAATGAGAGAGGTTTGGAGAAATGAGTCTTGTTTATAGTGGTCTGGAGAAGACCCAGATGCCACGTCAACCCTGACTGTGAACGCTTTCGCTGCACAGCCATTCACAGCACATGCTGTCCCATAGAGGCCGGTGTCGGCACAAGCCCCGCGCAGTGTTAAAATTTAGGATATGGCGGTGACCAGTCAGATTCCAACCCCTGCAACATCTGCACAGTGCCAGAAGCTGAGTTGGCATCCATGTTGACTGAATAGACAATCTACCAGTGAAAGTGTGAATGAATGATTGTGTGAATGGCACTATTCACTTGTGTTTGAGAAATGACAAAGAATGGAGAGGTGACTAGAATGCCTAGCTGAACTGTAACCTGCAAATATTAATTCTCTGGGCAATGCTATGTAAACTCGCACCTTCAGATGGACTATTTCAGCTAACCGTGGAGTTTTTGACTGGATTAGTTTGGCACAATTAGAATTCTACCTTTCCCAATCCCAGGCACATTAACAACCTTCCTTTAAAAAGCACGCTCTGTTACCGTGGAGGAAAATACTTCCTGCTAAACAAGTTTAAAGAAGTGCTAGAAAAGGACCCCTTTCGAAACATGCTTAGCTGTGTTTTGCTTGTTTGTTTATTTTTTAACTGCCATCAGTTAGCTGATTTCTCAGCCCAAGGCATACCAGGCTAAAGTCCTTTGCATGCCCAGCAACCAGGTATTGTTTTTCTAAAGGGGTTTCTGTTGAGAAACCAGAATGAGTAGTCCCAGGGCTGGGTGCTAAGGCAACACCAGAAATCACACGGGGCCACCAACCCCCCAAATAACCTCGAAATGACCTGAATCAGAGTCGGCACACAAGAACCTAAGCCAGGGACAGTGGCGAGCTCAGAAAACGGCAGCGTCAGGCTGCGCTGGGGGAGACGACACCTGGATGGGGTACAGGGACCCCCATAACCATGACCTGAAGGTCTGGAGGCTGACACAGAGGCAGGTGTGAGGTGGGGCAGACCCCCTCTGAGGTGCTTGGAGACTTCCCCAAGACACCACACCCCTCTCTGCGTCTGGGGGAAACTGGAGCTGGGCCTTCCTGACGCTGAGCTGAGGGAACATGAATTACAGGGAGTCTCCCTGTTTCTTGATTTCTCATCTCTTGGGCCTAATAGCTGGATGAAAGCCGATTGCTTAAATAAACACAACTGGTGTTATGAAGGTGGTACTTGCAGAGGAAGAACAAAGAAAACGCTGGCCTGGGACCGTCATTGTGGCCAAGAATGCGTAGGGCCGACTGGTGAATGCTTTCTTGCAGGCAGGAAAGCCTCACTTCCTACTTATTTCTGTTTCAGCTACTGGCTAGTGGTCCTACCTGCCTGCTTTGACCCCAGACCACAGGAGAGGCGTTGCAGAGAGGCGAGCTGAACTGAGCTCTTGCAGTTTATTAACACGTGTAAATGATGTGCCAATGCATGTATATGACAAATAGCTGGCTGAGATGTCCTGGAAGTGACTATCTGCCTCAGGCAAGACAGATTTCTCTCAAGGCACTCAGCTGCTTTTGTGCTCAGCCAGGGGTGCGTCCGATTCTTCCAGTTTCCTTGGCAGGATCCAGCCCTGGGAAGGGCCCTAGAGAAGTCCTCTTTCTGTTCTGCTGCTAGTTGACACAGTTCTTTGCGATCCTTCGACTCCTGTCCAGTTGTTGGATGCCGTCTGTAACACTGATGTTGACTTCTTTTCCAGACATCTGCTTTGCATCTCTTTTAGCCTGTCAAAAAGGTTAAAACAGAACTGAGATACTCAGAGATATCCAAGGATCCCTACATTCATTCTTCTCTCAATATAGTCACGAAGTGCACACACACACACACACACAGAGAGGAGAGAAAGAGAGAGAGAGAGAGAGAGAGAGAGAGAGAGAGAGAGAGAGAGAGAGAGAGAGAGAAAACAGTGGACCTGTACCTTTGAAGGTTCCTGTTGAGTCTGTGATACCAAACTTGCACAAGTTAGGCACAAAGCATGCTCAGTAAAACACTGTTGAATGAATGATTGGCTAAATGGATGCTGAAAGGTTGCATGCTTGCTGTTAGTATCTTGGGTAAGGGTTTTAACTTTGGCGCGAGATAGATGTTGGTTCAAATACTGGCTCTATCATTTCACAAGGACATGCTTTTTCAAGTCTCTTACATTCATCTTTAACATGGAGTGTATTAATAGCACTTCACAGATTTACGAGAAGGGTTAGATAACATGTATGTTTCAAATCCAAATCTCAAAACCAATCCCACTGCCATCAAGTCCATTCCAACGCAGTGACTCTATTCAGGGCTTCTGAAGCTGTGAAATGCTTTAGGAACAGACAGGCTCGTATTTCTCCCAAGGAGCCGCTGGTGGGCTTGAACCAATGACTTTAAGGGTAGTCATTGAACCTGACAGTGCCACCAGGACAGCATTGCTCTTGCTTGTGTTAATTGTCACTGAGTGGAGAGTGGCTCAGTTGATCATGAAAATGCCCAATGTGTAAAGAATAGAGCTACTCTGTAGGGTTTTCAAGGCTGTGATTCATTGGGGGCACATGGCCAGACCTCTCTTCCATGGTACCTCTTCTCAAAGACACCAGATTTGCTGCCATCAAGTCAGTGCTGACTTAGAATGGCACCCTGGGGGTCTCCGAGATGGTGTCTCCAGGAGGAGAAAGCCCGGTCTTTCTCCCTCCATGTTGCTGGTGGCTACAGACTGCCACCACGCAGCTCTCAGCCCAACATGCAATGACTGTACCACCAAGGGGCCTCTTGGTAGGTTCAAAATACCAACCTGCCAGTTCATCCTCCAGCCTCTAACCATCGGTGCCACCCAGACACCTCACTTACTACAATGCCCGTCTCCAAAATAATGGGGCTGGGGAGGAACATAGCCTATACAATAAGAAAAATATGGGCTAGACTGTCTACTTCAGAGTGAAGACCAAGCAATGGATCAGGAAGCCGTACTAACTGAAATCAGTGGTTCCCAACCTTCCTAATGCCGTTATAATACAGCTCCTCATGTTGTGGGGACCCCCCCCATCATAAGATTATTTTCGTTGCTACTTCATCACTATCGTTTTGCTACTGTTATGAATCCAGTGAACCCTGTGAAAGAGTTGTGCAACCCCCAAAGGGGTCAAGACCCACAGGTTGAGAACCGCTGCTGTAGATTGTTCAACTTTTGGGGCCCATTCTCCACCTGCATACCCACCAAAGAGAAAGCTTTAACCCATGGGGTCCATTCCAGGTACACCCCAGCCAATGGTTCTAGACAGGGACCCTGCCTGGGTTTTTAGTCAGGTGGACAATAGCAGGTGGACTCAGAACTGGGCCACCTTGTCCCTGTTTCAGGACAGACCTGCTGAAGTACAGTCAACAGATAACCTGCCCCCCCCCAGCCCCAGCCCCATTATTCTGACATTGTCAAACCCTTCAGGGGTGGTGTCTCTGCAGAGAGTCATGCCAAACAAGGTCCACCACTTCCCAGGAGGGCACGCAATGCAGGAGGATAAAGGCCTGGCCATTCTGGTCCGAAGCAGACCACTTCTGGCAGGCCATTTCAACTCCAAGGTCACCCTGGTGTGAAGTGGAATCCAACAGGCCTCCACAGTGGCTCAATGTCTCACTCAGCCCACAGGTGTGACATCACGGCCACTTCCTAACGATCATCCTGCACATCTCAGTCAGCTGCGTGCAAAAGCCAGCCTCAGCTTCCCTGGGAGCATCCACCCTGAGGGTGTGAATTGGGTAGATCCTGGCACGTGGTTTGTTACGACCTGGTCCCTTGAACATAAGACAACCACTCTTCTGCAGGGTAGCCAAAGAAATGGTGGTCTGTTTTTAAAAAGAGAGAAAGAAAGGGTGGTCTGTGGCATCACTGGAGAAACCTTACCTGCCTAGTTGTCGGCATTCACCCAAAGCGCCCCGGGAGGCAATAGGTTAAGCATTGTGCTGTTAACTGCAAGGTGGGGCGTTCAAACGCACCATCCACTCTGTGGGAGGAAGATGAGGCAGTCGTCTGTCCCCGGAAAGATTGACAGTCTCAGAAACTCTATGAAGCCTTGCTACTCTGTCCTATGGAGTTGCTGTGGGTCAGAAGTCTTGGCTGGAGGGCAGTGGGTGTGCATTAACAGAGGGTATGTAGGCTTCTTGTACTACTGCCGGGCCCCTTCTCCAGATTCCTTTTCCTTTCGGCTGCCTCTGCTTCCTGGTTGTAGAGGCATCAAAGCTGCATCTTCACACTGATTGAAACCGCCCACCCTGGAAATGCCCAGGAAGTTGCATCCTGCCCTTGGAGGCGACCCTCTGTTGATGCCTGCCTCCTGGGATACAAACCTATGACGCCATCATTCTCTCTGTGGAGTTAAGCTGAGGCTAGACAGATGGCTGAACTTGACCCCCTGCCCGATCCCTCTTCCCTCACCACCTCACAACCATCAGGTGTTGCCTCAGAGCAGGCACACCTTCCACCCAAACCCTCACCTCAGACTCCACTTCCGGACTCTGTGACCCCAGAGGCTAGTTTATGGCTGATGTGGGAGGTGTTTAAAGATCAGTTGGATTGTCAGGGGAGCCTTACCCGCTGATTCATGAGCTAGGACTTCGGGGTTCCCCTCTTTACGCTCCCAGTGCCCAGTGCCGTGCTGAAACACAGGAGGCCCTCAATTTAGTATTGAAGAAATTGGAAAACAAATGCATAAGCACACCATCTTTGTCCAAGAAATGACCCTTGCTCTGACAACCTGCTGTTGTGTGGTTGGGTGCTGTTGATTTCAACTATGAGGGTCCTCGAGGCTGGGATCTTTATGGAAGCCAAGTGCCAGACCTTTCTCCAGAGAGCCAATGATTGGATTCGAACAGCTCACCTCTTGGCTCAACGTTTTTTGAGCCACAGGGCTCCTCGGCTTGAACCACGGCTAGCAGTAGTTGTCACGGGATTCTCTTCCCTAACAGCGGAAAGCTCATAAATCCCCATGGTCTTCAGCGTGGACATCTTTGGGTGTCCATCCTGTGACTGTTTAACCCTTTTGAATGTTTCTTCTAATGACTGACACTTCACCCTCCCCCTTTCCACCGTCCTGCCCTACACGTGCCGGTCACACACACAAGCCACCAAGTCTGAGAGACAAAAGGAGGTGCCAATTATTGTTTCCCAAAGTAAAGTGTGGCCACTTCCCTCCACTCCTCATTTCTGATCTAACAGCTGCATCTGACAAATGGGCCTTCATTGAAATGAGCCAGCTTGACGGCAGCAGGACTGCACCTTGGTGGGGGGCAGAGAGGGTCACAGCAAGGAAACAGCAACATCTGGGACACAAGTGTCCTTTCTTTGAGAGCTGTTGGCAAAATTTGACAAAGGCCGTTGCTCTGTGCTCTCATTCTAGGTTCAAAATATGAGCAAAAAATCAGGTATTTAGGTGAGTCTTCATTTCCAAGCCTGCTTGTGCATCAAAGGCTAAAAGAAAGTCATGTGTTGTCCCACAGCCACAGAAGAGGGAGAGTCGTCTACTCCATTGGGAGGGAACAATTGGTCTGCTCAGAGCATAGGCCCGTGGGGGCCAGATAAACCTGGAAGTAGCACCAGGTCTGGCCACCAATTGGCTGTATAAAGACCATTTGCTTTGGCCTGAGTCTCAATCTCCTGGCTTGAGAAAATGGGTCTGTAGTGGCTACTTCTAGGTTGTTGGGGTGTTTTGTTTCATTTTTTTTTTTTTAGTGGATTACGCATGTCAGGTAGCCAGAACACCTGACTGACTTTTCTTAGTTTGACTAAGATGATCCCATTAGTAAAAAAAATGGAATCCCAAGTCCCAGGAGCATCCCCAGACCCTGAAAAAACAGAACCAGGACTTCCTACCTCCCACCCCACCCCAATTACAGCTGCTATCATTTTTGTAGACAAAGTGGCCATCTCTGCCAGACACACCAGCTTCTAACTGAAAACCTCCTTCTACTGAAACAATGGCAACCACAATGACTACGAACCAAAGGACAGCTCCACAGCAGCTGGGGGTAAAGGGGGAGCCAGAGCTCTGTCTTCAAAGAGCAGGTATGTGGGGTTCCAGGCAATAAAGAAATCCCTTTTCAAAGAATGATCTTCTATCAACTTGGGCTGCATCCTTGGCTGGGGCAACCACTTGTCTGCCAACCAAAGGGTTGAAGGTTTGCGGCCATCCAAAGACGACTCTGGAAGACAGGGCTAGGAATCCATAATAGACAGAAGCTAGCCATTGGTGTGTGACCACGAGGTGGTGAAGGGATCAGGTATCAGGCACCAAAGAACTAAAAATTATATCATGATAAATGAGGGGGAGTACAGATTGAGGACCCAAAGTCCATCTGTGGGTGAAGCGACATCCCCTTAGAGAAGGGTTGTGGGGAGGAGGCGAGCCAGGCAGGGTGCAGTGTAGCAATGGTGAAATATGCAAATTTCCTTTCATTCTTAAAGGCTTCCTCTCCCTGCCCCCCACCCCAAACTATCATGATCCCAATTCTACCTTACAAATCCGGCTAGACCAGAAGATGTACACTGGTACAAATAGAAACCAAAAACATGGGGAATTCAGGACAGATGATCCCTTCAGGAGCAGTGGTGAGAGTGGTGATACCGGGAGGGTGGAGGGGAGGTGGGGTAAAAAGGGGGAGCCGATTATAAAGATCTACATGTAACCTCCTCCCTGGGGTACAGACAACAGGGAAGTGGACGAAGAGAGACACAGTGTATAATATGACAAAAATGTATAAATTATCAAGGGTTCATGAGGGAGGGGGAGCAGGGAGGGAGTGGAAAAGGGAGGAGCTAATAGCAAGGACTTAAGTAGAAAATATTTTGAGAATGATGACAACAAATGTACAAATGTGCTTTGCTCTGCATACAATGGATGGATGTATGGATTGTGATAAGAGCCCTCAATAAAATGATTAAATTTTTTTTTGAAAAGCTATTCATTGGAACCCTGTGGAGAGCAGTTCTTTTATGACAGGACACGTGGGACATTGTGAATCAGAGCTGACTGGAGGGTCACTGAGTTGTTAGCGGAGGCTAGCCACACAACGGGAACTGGGGTGTCTTGGCTTTGAAGATCAATCACTCTCACCTCATGAAAGAGACACTTGCATGTCTGAGACAGAACCTCAAAGATGCCTCACACAAATGTCCGTGGGAGTTCGGCAGTTCCTGCAGTCTTTTACAATTTAGATTACTTACATTTCAAACTCAAACAAGAAAAATGAGACCAAAGAAGTACTGAACTGTGCCCCTGTGTATGTGTACCTGTTCACACACATATAAAACCCTACCCAACCCACGGGCCATTGTGTGGATTCCGACTCACAGGGACTCTACTCAGAGCTTCTGCGACTATCAATCTTTATGGGTAGCCACCTGTGGCAGTCATGCACTCGTGCCAATTTCATAATTCGTTGTGTAGGGGTGGAGTCTAGCCTGTCAATCTGGAGATAGCCAATGAGGCCTCTGTGGGGACATGACTTTCACTGAGAATTCTGGGAAATCTCCAGATACTTCTCCTGTGGAGGTGAGAGACTATAAACTCAGTCCCTGTGAGATGCACTACAGACAAAACAAAAGGTTGATTCCCATGAGCCATCCCGGAGTCATGTGGCTTCTCTTCCCAAGGGAACCAGAACTCTGGGCTGGAGAAACCATGTGGAGACTCCCACCAGTGCTGAGATGTTTGGGAGGCCACGGGGAAACCCCTGCCAACGCTGAGATGCTTCTACCACCAGTGGATACACAAGACTCTACTCCCACTGGTCTGTGATTGTCTTGGTGTCATTGCATGTGCTTCATGAGTCTGAAGAGGACTTATGGATTCATATCATACATATTGTCTAATATCGGACTTATGACCTTAGACAGGACTGGGTTGGGATGCTTTCTCAATGTTCCATTCCTCTTGTATATAAAGTTTTCTCTTATATCCACATGTATGTTTATGAATTTGTTTCTTTAGTTAACCCAGACTAACACACTTCCCCTTTCAGGGCCAGATAGCTGGACCTTGTGGTTCACAGTCTGATGCTTACCTGACAGGGCCACTGGTCAGGCAATCATGAAACTACTTTCCAATCTGATTCGGTCATGCGTCCAGAATGTTGGCCAGTGAAACCTGTTGTTATTTATAGGTTATTTCTAAAAATAACCTATAGGTAACAGGAATAAATTTGAGATGGTCCCCTTCAGAGGGGACAAGTAACCCACTTAGCACCACCTTAGGAGAGAAATCCACTTTATGCCTAAAAGGAGATGCAGGATGTAACAGCCCATCCTTTGTTAAAAAAAAAAATCCATTTAACTCTAATCAGCAAGGATTTTCTATTCAGGAAAGAGAAAGTAGTACCATTTAGATAAGCGATGGAACCTGAGAACTTAGGGAGGTTGGGTACCGAAACCTTGGTGGTTATTGGTCTCAGGAAATCATAGGAGGTGCTGGTCTGATAGTCCCTAGATTATAATGAGGATAACAAGCGAGGATCTGATAATCTGTTGGGGAAATGTACACAGTTTTCCTGGGAACCTTGCTGCCCTTGTTTTATTGCTGATCATTATAAAGTCTATTAATTACCTCCTTAAAATCTGTTTCCTGCCTCATAGTTTAAGGCAGTGGTCAGAAAACTGTGGCTTGTGAGCCATAGGCGGCTCTTTCAGTGTGAACGCGTGACTCTGAAGTCACATTGAAAACATTTGAAGTTTATTATTCCAGATCACGGTGATGTCATTTGTTTGGAAAAGCATATTTAAGGCTCTTGAGTAACTTTAAAGTTGTTAAGCAGGATGGAATTGGCTCTTCAGTCTCGAGAGTTTGCTGACCCCTGGTTTAAGGTATATAACTTGCTTGATTTTGACTGAGTCTTGGAAGCAGTTCAGTGGTAGCAAACCTGTTTCCTTCTGTCAGTGCTTGCAGAAATGAACTTGGAATTTCTTGGATGAACCTGATCTCTGTCTTTGGCTGTAAGAGTGACAGACTCTTCTGCACCCCTGCATCCTTGCAAGGCTGCTTGGGCAGGCAGCAAGCTGACCGATCCTTGCAAGCCTCTTATGTGGATTGTAAACTAATTACTTAGCATTGTGTGGGAGCTCTGGTAACACGGCGGGTTAGTCGCTAAGCTGCTAACCACATGCCATTGGTTCAAGCCCACCAGCTGCTTCCTGGGAGAAAGATGAGGCTGTCTGCTTCCCTAAAGATTTATAGTCTCAGAAACCACACAGAGCAGCCCTCCTCCATCCTAAAGGGGCACTGTGAGTCAGAATCTCATGGCAGTGGTTTGGGTTGGCTTTGGAAAACCCAGGAACCCAAAAACCACATAAAAGAAACCCCTTGCACCATAACTCCAATGGCAAATATTTTCTCTGGAACTTTCAAGAAGTCAGTTGTTTTTCCCCTCCTTTGAGAAAGAACTGTGGATATAAGAAACATTTGCACCATTGTCCCTCAGGCCTAAGATACTCTGGACAGCAATGGATACTTTTTCCCTGAGTTTTCAGTTAGCCAAATCGCTTACTTAGTAAATGTCCTCCAGCCACCCCACCCACCGCAACACACTTTTTTAAATAGCAGGACAAGAAGCATCTCTAATAAAATCACTACCTCATTTTTTTTTTAAATGGTTCCCAATTCAAGGACGAGAACAGCATATTTGGCACCTTTGTCGCTTGTGGCTTTCTGCTAATTCAGTCCTTCTAAGATTCTTGCTTTGTGAATTTTGTCACCATTGACTCTTGCTAATGGGCCACCTCTTGTTTCTCACCTAATTTTACAGCTTTTTCATTCTTCCCTTGCCTCATCTTAGCTTCCACAGATTTAGCAGCCTGTGACTCATCACTTTTTATCTTCTTCCTCTTTGAATTACAAGCAATTGGTTGGCCATGGCATCCCAAGGTTAACCAGGTGGGCTCTAATAGCTCTTCAGGAGGTCAAGCCCAGATGCTGTTGCGTTCAGCAGTCAGGAACCCAGGTCGCCACCTGGGGAAGTGGGGCAGCCCCTCCCTTCCACAGAGATTTCCACTCAGGGTGAAGCTGAATCTACTCAGGCTCTCTCCCTTCCCCGAGTGAACAGAGAGTGGTTCCGGGCTTGGCTTTGACTTCACAGGACTGTGGGAGCCCCTTCGCAGTTCTGTACAGACAATAAAGAAAATCCAGGCGTAGTGGTTGTGTGCAGGACTGCAGCCTACAGGGTTGGCGGTTCACATCCAGCAGCAGCTCTCCAGGAGCAAGGCTGGACCTCCTATTCCCACCAGGGGGCAGTGATGCCCACAAAGTGCGTGCGCGCGCGCACACACACACACACACACACACACACAATTCAGACTACTGATATGGTGATTTCCTCAGTCACTAATTTTCCTGGCTGCCTGTGTTTTCTTCATTGTAAAGTGAGCAGAAGCCCAGAGCACACAGGAGTGCATGGGGAGAAGTCACATTAGCTCTGGTGTCCTCAATGGACATGAGGGCTGACCACCCCTTGTGGAAAGTGGTAGGTTCTTCTAAGCAGAGTCAAGCCAAGGCTGTGTCATCGAGTGGGTTCTGTTGCACGGCACCTCTACAGGGCAGGGTAGACCTGCTGGCTCCATGCACTTCCAAGGCTGTCCATCTTTCTGGGCCTGTGAATGCCACCTGGCTTCCCTCAGAGCCACCGATGGGTACGAACCCCTGATCTTTCAACCAGCAGTGGGGGCACTTCACCACCCGATCACCAGGATGTTCGAGTCACTTAAAAACCAGACCACACAGCACTGCCAGGGGGCCACCTCCAGTTCACCCCGACTGCAGCTCAGGTGCTCCAGCCTCTCCATCCTGACAGGGGCAGACCTCTCTCTCTTTCCCCCTCAGAATCCCGGTGGGGGACCCCCTGGAGAGGGAGATCAATAATGGCTGTACCACACAAAGGGTATAATCCGTGGCACTGAATGATAGACATGGAAGTTGTTGAGTTGGTGACTGTGCTGTTGTGTATATTTTTGCCAAAATTGAAAAAACAAACAAGCAAATAATGAGCATGGGGGGAAAGAACATGTTTTAACATCGATTGTGGTAAGGATTGTACACACTTCTTGATATGGTTGAACTACTGGATTGTATGGCTTGTCAATGAAGTGCCAATAAAACTGTTTGACAGCAACAAAAGAAGCTGGTGGTTCTGAGCTGCTGACTCTGGGGTTTGTAGTCCAATGCCTACCTGTTAGCACCACGGGGTCTTGCTATTCATGCGTCTTCTCTCGCCCTGGGTTTTTACACTGTGGTGAAATATTTCTTAAAATTTGCCATGGTTAGGGATCAGTTATCAGGATTTAAGAACTAAAAACCATAACATTGCGTGCTCGTTTTCCTGATATGCTCATTGAAGACACGTGTGTATAAGCAAATGTGGTGAAGAAAGCTGATGGTGCCCGGCTATGAAAAAGATATAACGTCTGGGGTCTCAAAGGCTTGAGTAAACAAGCAGCCACCCAGCTCAGAAGCAACAAAACCCACATGGAAGAAACACTCCAGCCTGCATGACCACGAGGTGTTGAAGGGAGCCAGTGTCAGGCATCAAAGAACTAAAATTATATCTTTATAAATGAAGGGGAGAACAGATTGGTGACCCAAAGCCCAACAATAGGTGAAGCGACATCCTCTTACAGAGGGACTGCAGGGAGGAGATGAGCCAGTTAAAGTATAATATAGTAACAATGAAATATGCAACTTTCCTCTAGTTCTCAAATGCTTCCTCACACCCACTATCATCCTCCTGGTTCTACCAGACAAGTCCGACTAGAACAGGGGATGTACACTGGAGTTAGAAACATGGGAAACTTAGGATAGATGTTCCCTCAGGGCGAGTGATGGGAGTGGTGAGACTGGGAGGGGGGAGGGATGGTGGAGTAGAAAGAGTAATTTCAGGGATGTACATATAACCTCCTCTCTGGGGCATGGCCGACAGGGAAGTGAGTGAAGGGACACATTGGACAGTGTACAATATGAAATAGCAATTTGTAAGTTATTAAAGGTTCATGGGGGGGAGGGAGGAAGGGAAATATGGGGAGGTGGAACTGGGGGCCTAAGTGGA
>PVJH01010289.1:0-54841 GCA_004026705.1 Nesogale talazaci | reverse complement strand
TAGGCATCCCGTACCTTTTGTACAAGTGGACCAGGCAAGCTTTCTTGGGTCTGACTTTAGTTCACTGGAGCTCATTCCTAGGGAAGCTCTCTCCCACATTGCTGGCTCCCTTCCTGGCTTGGAAGGAAGCACAGTTTGAGTGATAGCTTTCTTGGGTCACTTGTTGATTTTCTGCTTTCGTCTCCCACTGGATACTTTGAGAAGGGGGAGAGGGGTTTCCTCAATATATACTTGAGTGCCTGTCACATAATAACCAGACCAGACCCACCACTGTGAAGTCAACCCTGAATCACAGTGACCCCTGCATGTTACAGGGTAGCCAGAACTGTGCCACCATATTGGTGGCTGCCGTCTTTACCAAAGCTGACTGCCAGCTCCTTTCCCCGCAGTGACAGTGGATGGGGTTGAACCTCTAACTTTGGGGGTGAGAGTCAAACAAGCCGTCTGTGCTTTATTGTCACCTCATAATAAAAAATCTGATGAAGACTATTCATTATGGATGAAGCTAAATTTTCTGAAAGGGAGGGAGGAAAGAAGTAAGACAGAAAGGCTCACCAAAGTTCAAACTGCTCCCTGTGTGAGGCAAGGATCAGATGAGGCTTTAGGCAAAACTCCCTACTGAGTCCTCCCCAAGCCTAGCAAAGCTGGAAGCAAGCAGAGACTGCATGCTGGCCCAGCCCAGGGCTTTGTATCTAGTGGGTATCACCTGCCAAAGGAGCTGTTGCTTTTAAACTCCCACCTCAGATAGAGAGAAGACCAACAGCGGGAAAACAGCCCACCCTGCTTCAGGAAAGCAATGGGGCTCTCATGGATCAGTCCTCCGATGATGTGACCCTAGAGGAGGAGGCTGTGGAAAAGCTGCCTAAGCCAGACCTCTGAGGCCAGCCTCAGTTCATCGGCAGTTGGTTAACCAGTGTCGGCAGTGCCTGAGGACCTCCTGCTGTATTCCAGTTGCCAAGTGAGTGCCCACCCAGGGCAACTCGCTGGGTGAGAGAGAAACTGGACTCCCGAGGGTTCTCAGGGGCCAGGCATTTTTTTCACAGGAGTTTTCTTCCAAGGTGCCTCTGGCTGGCTTCAAATGTACAACGTTTCGGCTCGTGACTGAGTCCTTGTAAATCATTTGCACCACCCGGGGGGCTCCTACCTGTGCCTAACTCTGAATCAGGCTCATGAGCAAGGGCGTCTTCTAATCTGCAGACTTCTGCATGAACAATGATTCTAGCCAATATCTATCCAAGTAGATTAGCAGACACACACACACACACACACACACACACGTGCGCTACTAGATTCCTTCCTATTTTCCAGACTTGAGCTAGTGAGCACACCAGGGCGTCCATCTAACAGGTTTCTCTGGTTTTCCTCAATCGTGTCCTTTGTTCTCTCCCTCTTGATTTTGTTTCTCTAAGATCTCTATTTATTTTTGAACCCTTCCCTCAAACGGGCACGAGGAGAAAGACGACTCTGTCTGTTCCCAGAAGGAGTCGCGGCACCCGGGACTCCAGAGAGCAGTTCTACTCTGTCCTCTGGGGGTGCTCTGTGTCAGGATCGGCTGGCTGGCCATCGGTTCCGTTGGTTTGGGTCAACGTCTCACATGACCATTGTCTGCAAGGAATTCCAAGCTGGGCCGACCCTCTCTCTTGACCAGGCCTCCCTCTCCAACCATCATTGTCTCAGTGAGGTCTCGCTTACTTTTCCTTCTGAAATTGAACTACGCGTTGGCCGTCATCAGACACTGGGGTGGGGCCGGGCCGGCTCCCCAGCTGGGAATGAGGCCAGACATCACTAATCCCTTTAGCACTGTCTCATCATTTGGCCCAAAATAATAAAGCAGCTCGGACATGTGCTGTTTCTGAAAACACGGGGGTTCCTTGGGAATCAGGCCACATACTCAGAGCTCTGTGTGTTCACAGCTGTCGCCACACAGACCCTTGGCTGGACCCTTCCGGAGGTAAAACAAGAGCTCTCAGCCCCCCGGGTGGCACCTTCACGGGGCAGTACACATTTGGAGGCAGCACAGAGCTCCAGAAGGATGTGCGAGCAGAAGGGGACAAGCAATGACACGGCTTCCCCTAGAGCTGCTTATGGAACCGAGAGAGATGAGGGAAGGCTAAGAGACTGACCATAGACACGGTGGAGTCGATAAAGGTCTCCAACGATGTGAGGGAAAAAGGGACCATGGAGAATAAGCTAGAGCAAGCCACAGAGACAGGCTGTTTCGATTTGTAAACGCTCTGTTTGGCCACATTTTTTGTTTGTTTGTTTGTTTGTTTGCTGGGTTGGTTGGTTGGTTGGTTTTCCCCCTCCAGTTAACACCCATTAACAGCAGGTGCAAGGCCAGGGCCTGAGGGGACCGGGAGGAGGCATACACCAAGCTTGGTGGGGAAGGGCACAGAGCAGAGTGCTGAGCTCCCGGTCATCCCCAAGGTGAGCTGCCTCGGTCACCCCTCGGAAACGATCTGAACTGCGGGGTGAGCAGTTGCCATACCCCGTGGGTGCTGTTGAGCGGGTTCCCAGCTCTCTAAGTTGTCTAGTGATGCGGACTGGTCCACGGCCCAAAAGTGCATGGGCAAATGGAATGCAAAGATAATGGGGGATAAGATCCCCAACAACAACAAAAGATGGTGGGATTTTTTCCATGAATGTTTTGAAGCCTGCTCATCCAATTGGACTCTTAAAATAGTGACAGGCTCTTGGGTTTCTTTTCTTTTTCTTTCTTAAGTTGAGCTCCCCCGAATGACCTGTGTGTCTCTCTTTGGTCCACACGCCCCGTTTGGCCCATCACCGCCTGACCCGCTTCTCCTTTGCTGGCTGCTCCGTTGCAGCTGCACAGGCCTCTTGAGGGTGCCTCACACCTTTTGTCCTCCTCGCACCTGCAGGAGAGCTCTTTCCCAGACACCCACGGACTCACTCCCTGCTCAGAGACATTTTCCCCGGCTCCTGCTTGCAGGTCATGGTCTGTGCTGCTTGAGGGTCCAGTGAGTTGGCTCTGGCCCAGAGCGACCCTCTGCCTAGCAGAAGGAAACACTGCCCAGTCCCATACTGTCCTCAGCATTGTTCCTACACCTGAGCCCACGCACGCTGTCACAGGTGCCTCGACTCCATTCCAATGGCTTCCTGTGACAAAGGAGGACTGGTGCCCACAGGGTTTGCTGGGCTGTCAACCCTGCAGTTCCTTGGTGACCAAGGACAGTTGGGCACCTCTCAATGACTGTTCTGGGAGAAGACTTTGAGAGATGGCCATGAAGGGTGGGTGTCTAGGAGGCCTGTGCATGCACAGGTCAATGGGGCAGTGGCAGTCTGGCGACAGTCTTTTCACTTGCCATGCAGAAGGCCCAGGCTCTTTCTGGCTCTCTCTCAAGCTTAGCTTGCAGACCAAGACGGGCTTCAAAAAGGAGTCTGGTGATCTGTCTCCATAGATGAGGGGTGAAGCGCTGAGTTTGCAGGGTGGTGGGGTGCGGGCAAGAGGAAGAAGTTGTAGAGAGGAGCTGAGTGAGAGGAGGAAGAGACTGCAGACACCCCCCCCCCACACACACACACACACAAGCCTAGATCATCGGGAACATTCCTTCTGGGCTGGGTCCTTCCTGACTCCCAGGACTCCCCTCACCCATGGGATTTTCACTGGGAAGGAGCCCAGGGCAGCAGGAAGACTCCTCAATGGTGGTGGTCACTGAATCTGGTGTCAATGTGAGGATTAAGAATATAGGGGTGAAGTCTAGCCTGTCAATCTGGAGAAAGCCAATGAGAGCTCTGAATGCGCGTAGCCTTCTCCTGAGAATTCTGAAAATGCGGTCATTCCTTCTAGCAAGCAAGAGACAAGTCTCTCTTGGAGACACTTGACTGACAAGGCTGACTCCCTGTGAGACATCCCTGAAGAGAAGCCACATGGACCTACCCTGATGAGGCCAGAAACCTGGACCTAGAGAAACCACTGGAGACTCTTCCCAGAGCTGAGATGATTCCACCACCCCTGACTTTGCACCCACTGGCCTGTGATCTTCCTGCATTCTGCATCATTGCATGTGTTTCATGAGTCTGGGGAGGACTTTATAAATTGCTGTCAGACATATGGGCTTCTCTCAAACTTATGACCTTGAACCGAACTGGTTTGGGATATTTTCTTAATGTACCATTGCTCTCGTATATAAACCTCTTTCTTACACACATATGCATGTTTGTGAATTTGTTTCTCTAGTCTACCCAGACTAACACATCAACCATCACCAGTTGTCTTCAAGTTGACCCCAACTTCTGGAGACTCGTGTCACACTGGAGCTAAGCTCCATAAAGTTTCCAAGTCTGGCTGATGTTTCAGAAGTAGATCACTGGCCTCTCTTCCTACATGACTCCAGGTGACCTCAAGCCTCTAACCTTCCAGGTAGTAACTGAATACATCCACCTTGACACTACTCAGGGATACTTCTCAAGGACAGTTCTGGGAGGTGGGAAAGGCTACAGGCCAGACCTGGGGATGCCCTCATCCTGCCTCTTCTCTGACAGGAGCAGTGTGGGGATGGTCTATGAGGGGACCCCCTGGGGGTTCTTCTTCCCTCTGCCTGTTTGGTCGGAGGCTCTAAAGAAAACTTCCAGGGCTCACATCTTAGGACACTGGTGCCCTGTGTCCTTCCCTGCCTGCTTCCCGTCCTACCAATCTCTAAGCCAGGCCTTCTGCTGGGTCTGCAAGGAGTCCTTCACCAGGCACTGTCCTCACCATCCAGGTGGTAAGGGCAGCAGAAGGGAAGATGGTCCTTCCCCAAAGCGCTCTTTAAGCAACACACACCTCCCTTGGGGTGGAGACAGCAAGAACCCATTTTGCTGCTTCAACAACAAAGAGGTAGCCCTTAAGTCAAGAGCACAGGCTTGATATTTGGTTTCCAACAATTCTGACATGGGGGGGGGGGGCTGGAGAATTTCAATTGCCCAGGTGACCCATTGCTGCTCCTTCCAAGCATACAGCATCAGTCTGGCTTTGCCCTAACGACATTTGAACCCACTTCTCCAGGTTCAAGGTGGCTCTGCGGCTGGGGTCCTACCTCGGAGGTCCGCAGGCCATTCTGTTTCTGGGTCAAAGGGCCTGAGCTGACGCTCTGAGGGTTGGGGCACTGGGTCCCACAGCTCATCTTCTTCTCTGGGTTCGCCATTCCACTTGGGCCTGAAGGTCGGGGGAGCGCACTGGAGGTGGGTCCGTCTTCCAGCACACCTAGGGAGATAAGAAGAAGTGGGCACCAGAGGGCTGGACTTGCTGCTGAAAACTGTTCCCATGACGATGGAGGAAACACTGGAAGGTGTCAGAAATGCCCCCACACAGAGCCACCCATTTCTATAAAAGCATATGCACTTCTGAACCAAAATGAGATTTAAAGAGCAATTTTTACTGCATACATCAGTGATCTTTTTTGCACCATTAAATTGTCCCTCTTATTTTTTCTTAGTCCAATGCTTATTTTTCCAAACATTATGACAAATTGGAAATATTCATTTAAGTTGAAAGAAATGTCACCTTCCATTGCTTGTTTGTTTTTCAAGCCTGTTTTTGTGAATTGAGTGAAAACTTACAGAGCAGATGATTAATTTCACATTCAACAATTCATATACGGTTTGGTTCATCCCTTGAATGTTACCATCACTCTCCCTACATCCTTCCTCTGTTTCCTGCTTCCATTTCTCCTCCTTCCCTAACCCATCTGAATTGTGTCTGGTAAAAGCTGCCCTTTTGATCTTGAATGGTTGCTTGTTCTAAGGTATGTTGACTATTGCTTATTAGTTAATTATTTTAGAGCAGCCTTTTCACTCCATCATACTGTTCTTCAAGCATAGTCTGTCACTTGTTTCACTCGCTGCTTATAATTGCATTTTCCCTACTCTTTTATTACAAAAAAATGTCACTACGATGAATTCCTTAGAGTTCAGGCTTAGTGTTAATTATGTACTTCATTGGAAGAAATTCCTTGAGATGGACTGACTGGCTTCAAGGTTAGAGAGAGCTGGGTCAGGCCATGTCGGCATGTTTAAATGCACAAGTCCCTCTCTCAAGCCAAATCCCAAGAAATGACAGAGGTTTAAATAAATACATATTCATAGAGGGTCACTCTGAGTCAGAATCAACTCGATGGCAGTGGAAGAGATCAACACAAGGAACACAACCTTGAGGCCGTCGAGTATCTGGCTTTAAAATGGTCCAGGGAATCAAAAGAAGATTGGCATTAGGTAAAATGGCTGCACAAGACAACTTAGGGGATCGAACAGCAAGGAGGTTTCTCTGAGGATGAAGGCACACCTCACCCAACCCTGGTATTTTCAGTGGCCTCATAGACATGTGAATGTTGGACATTGAATACAGAAGACAGAAGAAAAGTTGATGCATTTGAACTGTGGTTTTGGAGAAGAGAAAAGTACATTCAGGGGGCTCCCTAGTGACCAGGAGGGAGAGATTTCATCTTACCTACTTTTGACATCGTCTCAGAAGAGACTAGTCCCTGGGGAAGGACATCAGGCTTGACGGGGGAGTAGAGAAAAAAAGAGATGGACTGACACCACACCTGCAGCGATGCACTCACACAGAGGCACAATGAGCAGGACGACACTGGACCTGAAAGTGTTTCGTCCTGTTGAGCCATCATGTCACTATGGATCAGAACGGCCCCAATGATACCTAACTACAACTTTAGGATGGTGCCAAAGGACGTCGGTGTCTGCACTATGGAAGCTGCCAGAAGCCCGGCAACAGTGCACAGGGAAGGAGGCCAGGAGTGCCCCAGTCAAGCCACCCAGTCTACCCCTCCCCAGACAGAAAGGATGGGGGAGCCTGTCAGGGACTTGGCTCCTGGAGCTGTAGTGTATTCTCAGAACTGCCAAGAAGACCAGAAGGAACATTCCCCAAAATAGATCTTGATTTCTTAGAAGTGAAGACAGACTTGAGACCTCACATAGCCACTCCTGCTGCTGTCGCTGATGCTGCCGCCACCGCCGCCACCCCCAAACACACGGTCGATGATAACAAGAAAAACTTGCAAAAAGGAAAATGAAGAGTTACTTTGACATCTGTCTTTTTATGAACCACCATTGAAAATAAGATGATGGAAAAATATCTTTGAAATTTCAAGAGATACACACATTTTAAAGTCTTTTGCTACCTTTTGCCAAATTTCCCTAAGTATTTCTCCAACAACCCAATTATCCTTCTGCCAAGAGTATAGGAGAGGGCTCATATGAGACAGACTCTCACAGACATTGTATAGGCTTTTTTTCCAGCCCCTCCCCATTTTTGTCACTTTGAGAGGCAAAAGAAAGTATCCAATTACTTGCATTTGCACTCCTTTGAGATGTTATATTATTTATCTGTGTATTGACCAATTTTGTGTGTGTGTGTGTGTATGTGTGATCGTCATGGTTTGCCGGTACTTTCTTCTAATCAAACTTATGGAAAACAAAACCCTTTCCCAGAGTGTTGCAAAAGGATTTACCACCAGCTAGACATCAAAAACCCCAGCCCGAGGCAGGGACTGGGCCCATGGCCCTCTAGGCTGTAGGGGGTGGGGGTGGGGAATTGTTTTACTGGCGGCGCCGAAGGCTGCTGACTGCAGTGTGGCAGACAAAAGGCCCCATTTTCAATAAGTCCTGTGCACCTTATCTGGGTGGAGGATGGAGAGACTGTGACTGAGCTGTCCACCGGACACACCTTCTCCTGCCAGCCCGAGGCGAGCATGGCCACCAACTTGCTCTGTCCTGAGATACTGCCAGATGTGTACCTGGCTCTAACCTCTGCCACACCTGTGCCCAGGGCCCTGAGACAGGATGGAGCATGGATAGAAACTATGTGGGGGCCACATCTGACCTCTGGCTGCACAAAGGAGCAGAACCCGCATCTGTCCCAGGATGACTCCTCGGAGGTGGAGGTCAGCTATGCCTCCAGCCTGCCCACTGGCCCTTCCCCAGCTCACCACTTCTTTTCTAGACTTGATAATCCGTCGCAATGGCCTCACACTGCTCATGGAGGGCAGTCATGATTGTGAGGGTTTATTGAGCCAGCTAACAGGGGACAACCAGTCAGGGCCAGAAAACATCACTAGGAGACAATCTTATCTTCTTAGCTATGTTTGTGGCCACATCTCTCTGGTTCTCAGCCTCGCAGCCACACGGCCTGTTGGTTCCTGCCTCGTTCTGTGGGCTGGGAAGCCTGACTCTGGGTCTCGTGGTCTTAGTGTCCAGTGCGTCTTCCCTTTAGGAAGGGATCTGGTATGGGCTGTGCTGGCGGTTCTTCTTGCTTGAGGGTCATGAGATTCTTGCCTCTGAGATGGCTCGCTCAAACCCAGAAGAAGGGTAAGGCCACCAATCCCTTAGAATCCTCGATATCTCATTCATATGGCCCTATCCAGTTACACAGACTAGGGGTAGAAGAGCACCGTAAGTCATCTTACTTTCCCACGCCTGCTTATACCAGTGCAACTCAGTGGCTCTCTCTCATGGAGGGCAGCAGCGGGGGTGTGGGGGAGGCACAGACCATGGAGAGCACATTCCAGGCAAGTGGGCCAGAGCGTGAGTCAAAGCCCTACATTCCAGCACAGGCTCCACTGAGCTGTCAGTCTTGGCTTACAAAGCTGAATTCCAAGACAGAATGATTAAGAGTGTCAATTCGACACCCACAGAGCACTCACCCCTACGCACACAGCCCCTGCTGCGTGGGGGCTCTGGGTCACCGTGCTGGTTGCCTGCCCCTGGAGCCAGCTGAGCCCAAACTTCGATAGGGGTAAATGTAGTAAAAAGGAGTCCCTTTAGGTGGCCTTTGACCTTGCTTCTCTGGAAATACAACTTGAGAGATTTCCCCCTGAGGAGTTACCTTTGCCCTCGTTGTCTGTCCCAAAGGGGTTCCTGTGACTGCTGTGGATTGGCATTTACTGGGTAAGCTAAAGCAACTGGTCTGATATTTTTCACCTGGCCCTGGGCTGCCCTGTGAGTAAGGGGCACTTAATAGTGCCTGGTTGGTATGATGATGGGCCATCCAAATAAGGTGTCTTGAACCGGGTATGCCAAGGAGGTATCTGACCTGCTGAAAGGGATGGGTCAATTGATGACCATGGTGAGAGGACCCTGCCTTGAAATTGATGACGAATCTGTGTCTATTTGCCGTGCTCCACGGAGGCCGTTCAGAGAGCCGGAGGCAGGACAATCCTCCTGGCAGGGTTGTAACTCAGCCCAAGACTGGACACCGAAGACAATGGGAGGCCCAGAAAGGCCCTGCAGCAGAATCTGTGGTGACAGATGGCAGAGTCAAAAGGAGCTTGCCTGGAGGGGGCAAACAGGAGGTCTGTCCTCAGGCAAGGGAGAGGAGGCCTGCGTGGTCAAGGGGAGCCCAGCTGTCCTTCCCTAGAGAGGGCCTTTGCCTACATCAGTGGTTCTCAGCCTGTGGGCTGCGACCCCTTTGGGGGTCAAACAACCCCTGGCATAGAGGTCGCCTGATTCATAGCGGTAGCAAAATGACAATGATGAAGTAGCAACATAAATAATTCTGTGGTTGGGGAAATGTATGAAAGGCCTGAGGAAGGTGGAGAACCACTGGCCTCCCTCCTTGTTTCTCATCTCAACTCTTAGCCTGTTGACCCTGAGCTGTCCTTTTACTTCCTTCAAAGCCCACTTCACTCGAGTTCTGCATGGCCACAGTCACAGCTTGTTAGACTCCAAAGAGAGTTGGAGTGCTGTGGAGGGATGCCTGGTCAGGAGCTGTAAAAAGGAGGAAGGGGAGCGGTCAGCTTGGCCTCCGCCTCTCAGGACGCCGTGTGGGGCAATCAATCCCTCTCCCCCATCTCAAGGGAGACCCTTCGATGCCGCTGCTCCAACTGCCATGGCAGAGACCAAGCACGGGAGGTTCCAGCACCCACGACCAGTGCTTCCTCCAGCATCTGCCCTCTCCACCACCCAGGCATCTTTGCTGGGTCTCCGCATGCCTAGAACCCGTCTCCTCCTCCCTCCTCCAGTCCAGGCTTGTCAGCATTTACAGTTCTGAGGTGTAAAACTCCAGTCCAGGGCCTTGGCTGAGGGCATGAGAATGAAAATTCCTACTTGATGGGATGACCGTGGCTCGGAGCACTGGTGTGGCGGCAGTGGTGGCAGCCGCGTGACATGGGAAGGGGAGGGTCCAGTCGGACAGCACATCGAGGCCCCAAGGAGCCTGGGGGTGCAGCAGCTGAGCACTCATTCCGTTGAGAGCCTGAAGGGGACAGTTATGACCAGCCTAGCAGCCCAGGGAGTTCTCCTCTGTCAGTGGGAATAAGGACGGACATGACACCCCCCAGCAACATCGAAGGCCTCTCCGTCTCTGGCTCATTCACTGGACGTGCTCCGCTTATGGCTCAAGGTGGCCCTGCCCGCGAGCCACATTAGTTATGAAAGTGTCTGATGCCGTGTCGGTGCCACCATCAGTGCCCAACAGACGCTGCTCCGCCATCAGGGGTCCTGGGATTTAGCACTGACCATGAGGCAGAGGTCTTGAGAGGACTCCAGAGGGACACGAGAGGCAGGTATGTCCTTTGAGACCCCTGGGGCTTTCTGGGCCCTGGTGAGCAGGTCTGCAACCCAGAAAGCCGCCGGCTACAGCTGGGCTGGGTGGCTGAAGGGACGGGCACGGAGGGTGGGTCAGGTTAGCCGAGAGCTGATCCAGCAAAGCCAAAAGCCACTGGAAGTCATGGGCAGGGCGGCCCATGGACTGCCCCGGTCCTGCACTCAGCCTGTTAGCAGCAGAGAAGTGGAGAGGGCTGGTTAGCAGAGAGCTAACTGGCTGGAAGCTGTCTGACCATTGAAGAAGTCAGGGATGTTTTCTCCACTTCTGTCAGGCCTTCCAGATCTTTCTTGTGTGCCATGGCTTCTTTCACCCCCGCAGAAAAATAAGAGGGTGGTAGAGGGTTGCGGTTGACACCTGGTGTCAGAAATGGGGCAGACAATAGAGGGTGGAAGGACGCCTGACCTCTGATGCATGGGAACCAATTTTGTGCCAGTTTTCTCGCGCGCGAGCTTAAGTGGGCCTGGGTGTCAGGAGAGAGACAAGGCTTTTGACTCCCAGAAGACATTGCTGTCTTGGAAACCCACAGGGATAGCTGTCCCCCATCTTCAGGGTGGCACACCATCCGTCAAAATCAAGTTTTATATCTCCGACCTAACCAGGTAGGGACCCGGAGTGCAGATTTTCACAGGTCTCTCTCTGCCACTCACCCCTCCGAGTAATGGAGAAAGAAATCTCAAGTCAGTCCTGGTTGGTTCCAGCAGAGCTAGCCGCACGTGCTGATCTGGAGCAAGCCCATGCAGAGATTGTTTCAACGTGAACTCAGTCGTGGTAAAGACATAGGCCTCCATGTGCCTCAAGGCTGGTCTCTGTTGACAGCCTTCACAAAATTTTTATTCCATCCAGGCAACAAGCCAAATCCCTGACATTGCCCAAAGATGGAAAACAGCTGGGTGCAACACTGGCTGGTGATTTGCCATCCACGGCTTCTTGCCAAGGCCGCTTGCTATTTTGGAAATGGGTCGGAGCGAACGAATCCACAGGCTCCCCAGCCCTGCGCAGAGCAGAGCGGGGTACAGCCTCTTCTTACCCAGAGCACCTGGCCTGCTTCCATCAAGGTGACCACCAAGGAGACTGTTTAAAGTCACCAGAAATCACCTCAGAGCCGTTCCTTTGGAGGACAGAAAAGCACTGTGTAAGACGTTAGTTTCAGAAGAAAATTCTAAAATCCGATCAGACAAAACGGTCTCAGATGCTGTCTGCATTTGGGGTCTGAACGCATGGCTGGTGATCACGTCTGAAGTGAGATATAAATTCATTGCAACTGCCCAGTCACTAACCTGTCTCCTCACCATCAATGCGATTTAGAACAGGCAGATGTCTGTCATTCATTTCTTCAAGCTGATGAGTATTTAGTGAGTAGCTTCTATGTGCAAGAAACTGTATGTAGCTTTTGGTATGGTTAATATAAGAACATCTTAAACATTAAAAATAATTAATGCTCTTTTACTTCTCCAGTCAACCCTGACATTTCTAGTCAACCGATTTATTTTCAACAAATGTGTCAAGACAACTCAGTGAGCGAGAAAAAATGTTTCTCCCAACGAATGGCACTGGAATATTTGGGTATCTACATGCAAAAGAACCAAGTCAGGCCCACACCTCACATAGGCAACCTATTAAAATTTCTACTCAAGATGGGTCAAAGACAAAGATGGGTATAAAAGTGAAAATTAAAAAAAAAAAAAAAACACCAGAAGAAACCACAGATGGAAATTCTCATGACTTTGGATTAGACAATAGCATCTTAGAAATGGTCCTAGAATCACAAGTAACAAGAGCAACAATTATTCTAGTTCAAGGATGCCATCAAGAAAATGAAGACAATCTACCAAATGGGGAAAAGTTGCTGACTTTTAAAGCACTCACTTTGAAACTCAATAATAAAGGGCAAAGAATGCAATCAAATATCAGGCAAAGGCCTTCCCCCAGGAGAATTTACTTTAGAGAACAGCACTGATGTACGGGGGAGAGGGGCATGTCTGACCTGAGCACACGGCAACAAATGAAGGGGGAGGAAGAGAGAGTGGAGCACACCCTGGCCCACCAAGCCTTGAGGACGATCTCCCCACTCTGAACAGCCAACTTCCAGAGAGGATTAAATGATCAGCTCCACTACGAGACACGACATCCCTTGCTGACCCAAAGTCCTACAGAGGACAACACTAGAGACACAGTGTTGGAATTGCAGACGCCCGTCCATACCACATGGAGGAAAGCACTAAGGGTGGGCAGCCAAACAATGAGGGGAGCAGAGCAGGGAGGTCCTGAGTGCCAAGGATAGATTTAGGGGCCATCGGACTCGACGGGAGGTTCTTCCTAGAGGTCAACAGACAGATCTTGAACTATTTACAGGTTTTTAAAAATTATAATCTTTATTTATCTGTCCATATTTTCTGGGCATTGCTTTTTTTTCTTGTTGTCATTTCATTTTCTTTTGTTGCTTCATCTTGCTATATCTTGTTTTTTGTACATAGTATCATCTCTGTAGGTCTATCTAGATAAGCTAGGCTAGATGATCAGTCTGGAGAAGAAAATGACGGGACCAACGGTTCCAGGGGGATATGGGACAGGGAGAGGTGGGGGAAAGGAGATGATGTTGACCAACCCAGGGTCAAGGGAACAATAAGCGATCCAAAATCAGTGGGAAGGAGGGAGTGAGGTCTGGTAGGGATTGATTTAGGGTAGGGTAACTGAGAGAAATTACTGAAATCCAAATGAAAGCTGAGCATAATAGTGGGACAAGAGGGAAGAATAGGGAAGTAAAGGAAATAAGAGGCATTTAGAGAGGTCTAAATACAAGCATGTACATAGGTAAATATATTTATATATGATAAAAGGAAAATAGATTTGCATACACAAATTTATAGGCTGAGTATTAAAGCAGCGGATGAACATTGGGCTTCCACTCAAGTACTTCCTCAATGCAAGAACACTTTGTCCTATTAAATTGGCTTTCTATGATTCTCACCTTCCCGACATGATCGCTGCAGACAAAAGTGTGCATATGCAATTGTAGTAAAGAAATCTGATGGTGCCTGGCTATGAAAAGATGTAACGTCTGGGGTCTTAAAGGCTTGAAGATAAACAAGTAGCCATCTAGCTCAGAAGCAACAAAATCCACATGGAAGAAGCACACCAGTCTGTGTGACCGTGAGGTGTGGAAGGGATCAGGTATCAGGCATCAAGGGACTAAAAATTGTATTATTGTAAATGAGGGGGAGTACAGATTGGGGACCAAAAGTCTATCTGAAGGTAACAGACTTCTTACAGAGGGGTCGCAGGGAGAAGACAAACTAGTTAGAGTGCAATGTAACAGTGATGAAACATACAACTCTTTTCTAGTTCTTTAATGCTTCCTCCTTCCCACTATCATGATCCCAAGTCTACCTTATAAATCCAGCTAGACCAGAGGGTGTACAGTGGTACAGGTAGGAGGTGGAAACATGGGGAATTCAAGACAGATGATCCCTTCAGGACCAGTGGTGAGAGGGATGATACTTAAAGGGTGGAGAGAAGGAGGGGTAGAAAGGGGAACCCGATTATAAGGATCTCCATATAACTTCTTCCCTGGAGTATGGACAATGGGGAAGTGGGTGGAGGGAGACATTGGACAATGTAATATATGACAAAGTAATAATAATTTTTAAATTATCAAGGGTTTATGAGGGGGGGGGGAAATGAGGGGCCAATGCCAAGGGCTTAGATAGAAAGCAAATATTTTAAGAATGATGAGGGCAGTGGATATACAGAAGTGCTTGACACACAATGAACTTATGTATGGATTGTGATAAGCATTGTATGAGCCCCCAATAAAAGGATAGAAAAAAAGAAAGAAAAATGGGCAAAGGATCTGAAAAGATGGTTCTCCATAGAAGAGAAAGCAAATGGCCAATACACCCACGGAGCACATGCTCAACATCCCTGGCTCACAGCAAAATGCCTGTCAAAACCATGATGAAATGTTGTTTCACACCCAGATGGTGCCCAGGGAAAGGTAAGCAACTAGCGTGAGCATTACAGCTCCCTTACAGCTGGTGGGAATGCCAAGTAACGCAGCAGCTTTAGGAGAGTCAATTGCGCCAAACATGAAGTTACGATCTGACCCATTAGTTCCACTGCTGAGTGTATGTGTTGTTGGAGGCGATTGAGCATGCTCTGACTCATAACGACTCTATCTATGCACAACAGAACGAAACATTGCCTGGGACATACAATACCCAAGAGAAATAAAAACTGATATCCGTAGAAAAATATGTACATGAATATTCATAGCATTAGTCATAATTCTCAAAAAGGTTATCATTTTTATTAGTCATTTATTGAGGGGATCTTACAAATCTTATAACAATCCATCATCCAATTGTATGAAGCACACTTGAACACCTGTTTTCCATCAACATTTCCGAGACATTTTCTTTCTGCTGGAGTCTTTGGAAGCAGCTCCTCTTTTTCCCCTCCCCTTCCTCGTGAATCCTTGATCAATGATACATTATTGTTATTATGTGTCTTACACTGTCCCCCATTTCCCTGCTCTCATTTTTCTGTTATTTGTCCCCCTTAGTGGTGAGCGGGTTATTTATCCATCCTTGTGATGGCCTTCCCCCATGCACCCCACCCACAATCATCCCACTACCCTCATGATATTGCGACTCCACTACAGTTCCTTAGGATGAACTCAAATATTCACTATTCACCAGCTGATATTTATGCCACAGATTTGGCATTAAAAAGAAATTAAATGCTGATGCATGTTACAACATAAATGAACCTCGAAAACACTACTCTGAAAAGCTTTTTCACAAAAGGCCACTGACTGTGTTGTTCCAGTGATAGGAAAGGACCAGAAATAGGCCACTATAGAGGATAAGAAGGGAGGTGCATGGTCGCTTTAAAGCGCCTGGGGAAAGAATTGAGGGGTGCCTGCGAAGGGGTCTGTTTTGTGGGTAGTGAACACGTATCAATGAACACGTATCCAAACTGTGGTAATAGCTTGGATATGAAGACACTAAAAACCATTGCACTTACACTGTCATTGGGTGAACTGTATGGTATGCAAAATATATCCCAAAGAAGGGTGTCATGAAACCAGGTGAGCAGCGGATTGAGATGCTAGATTGACTAGAGGAAACAGAGGACATTGCAGTTTGGATGACAAAGGTCAGGAAGACTTATACAGGGCTTTAAAAGGTCTCACACACACACACTGATAGTGGAAAATTTCTACATACTTTTTGAAGCCCCTTTGTACAGCCCTTCAGAACCCCGAGCTCTGGCTTAAGACCACGTGCTCTGACCAGAGAGGCACCAAAAGGCAGTGGGTTGTACCCTGAGATGACCCACTGACCGCCACATTCACCCTTAGCTTTGGTGGACTGGTGATGGAAAACGCTTCTCCCTGGTGCCCAGGGGCATGCGAGTAAGGCGCCTGCTGAGAACGACAGAATGTAGCGGGGAGGACAGCAGGCAGGGCAAGGAACTCCCTGTCTGTCCTTGGGGGAAGTTGTCTCTCTTTCCACTCCCTCTATCTCTCTTCTCCAAAGATTGACTCAGGAGGCAAAAAGCAAGCCAACACACTGGGAGCCAGCAGCAGGGAGGGCCTCTCAAATGCTATTTTTGCCCCTGCCGATGTCCTTGCAATCGGCCCGTCCTCTCTGCAGGCTTACTAACCCTTCACTCTCCCCTTTCAGTCCTCTCCGCAGGGCCTCCCTTTGAGGCTTCCAGGTTTGCTCAGAGACCACCATGCACAAGTTATTGAGATGGTGCTTCTGACCTTGTTAGGGGTCACTCAGTCCGTCTGCACAACATAAGGACATAGCGCCCGGTCCTGCGACGTCCTCCCGATTGTTCCTATGCCCAAGTCCACTGGGGCAGCCACTGTGTCAATCCATGCTGTTGGGGGACTGTCTACTTCCTGCTTCATCTGTGTTAACTTTCTGAGGACTGCCTTACACTAAGGAGTCTGCTGGTGTCATGGGTTATGCGGTGCATTGCTAACTGCAAAGTCGGTGGTTTGAACCCACCAGTCGCTCCGTGAGAGAAGGAGGAGGTCATCTCCTCCCAGGAAGATTGACAGTCTCAGGAACCCACAGGGGTCGCCAAGAGACAGAATGAACTTGGGTGAGTTCCCATCCTGCAATATAAATCCAGCCTCCTCGTGAACTGCTCTGCATTCCTTGTTATGCCCATAGCAATACCTCCGTACTCTCTGGAGTTTTCTCCCTAAATTCTCTCTCTGGCGTTCTTTCCTCTGTATCTGTAAGGCCTCATCTCTCTTTGAATAGTTCTCCTCAGCTGTTAAAGCATTTACCTTATGTTTCCTGTTTTAAAACAACACTTGTTGTGATCATTCAAGAAGTACATCTCCAATATTGGAACCAGACCCGCGTGGTAAAAAAAAAAAGTTTTTTGAAAAATAAAATTACCCATCATGATACCATCCAGGACTAAGAAGGAACATCTCGATTCCAAGTCCCCAAGCATTTCTGAATGCATAGGCCCATCAACATAGCTTGGTGGGGGACATGCGATTAAACAATACTTCATTCTTTTTCCCTTCTCTACAAAGCGTTTATACGTGGCTTGCTCCTCTTCCATCTGCTTCTTCCACACCAGAGATTATTTATTTGTTCTATTACAATTTGTCTTTTAGACCAGCCATGTGAGAAATATTTGGTGCCTTCGAACGACACAGCAGGAGTTCCTGTGTAGTGCAAGTTGTTAAAATTCACTGGAGTGCTTGCTGAGAGCTTGGCACTGTGAGCCCACCAGAGGCCTCTTACAGGGAAGAGCTGGCAATCCACAGAAAGACCAGTGCTAGAAACCAAGGCGGCACAGTCATGCTCGCTCTGAGACCAAATCCATGTGGCTGCCACCGACAGTGCTAAGGACATTCGGCTCTATTCCAGTGAAGAGACTTTAATCAGAATAAAGAAAAATAGGTCAATTGAACAGGTCTAGCTTTTGACATTTTAAAGCCCCCCTAGCCTCTCTCCTCCATGGAGACTCCTGGTTTCTCTAGAGAACTCATGGGGTGCTGCTGCATAGGGCCGTCAAGTCCGTCCTGACTTCTAATGGCTCTCCGTACAGTAGAACCAGACACTGCCCAATCCTGTCCCCACCTCACAGTTGTTATATTTGAGCCTGTGGCAGTCATGTGCTTATGTTAATTTTATGATTGAAATGTAGGGGTGGAGTCTAGCCTGTTAATCTGGAGATAGCCTTTGAGTAGCCAATGAGGCCTCTGTGTGGGCATGGCTTTCTCCTGAGACTTCTGGGAAATCTCGCGATATTTCCCTCGTGAAGATGAGATGCTATCTTCCCCGGTTGTTGGGAGTTAGTCTCGGATATGATTAATCACAGGCAACACAGAATCGCGGTGTCTGGGAGGCTGGAGTAGCCGGTGGAGAAACCACAGGGCTTTGCCCTGATGGAGCCGGACCTGTGAGGCTGGGGCAGTCACATGAAGGCCTCTCCCAGTGATGAGTTGTTTCTGCCACCACGGGATGCTGTTGATGGACCCTGATCCCTGGAAGCGAGGAGACATGGGGAGACCCCTGTCGGTGCCGGGACTCTGTAGCCACTGACCCGTGACTTCGTGAGTCAGTAGGAGACTTTATGGACTGATTTCAGGCATATGGGTTAATATCTGACTTGTGACTTTGAGTTGAACAGGGCTGGGATGTTTTCTCAATGTCCTGTTCTTCTTGAATATAAACCCGTTCCTTGTATCCATATGCATGTCCTTGAATTTGTTCTTCTAGTCTACCCGGACTAACTCAGAGCCCATGGTGGTAACCATTGGGGTCAATCCATCTTGCTGAGGGTTGTCCTCGTTTCCACTGACCCTTTACTGTGGACCAAGCACAACGGTCCTTAGGAATGTGCCATTTGCATGGGAGAACAAGCACGGTCCCATTCAAGTCCTCCCCAATGCTGGAAGTTTCATGGGCACTGGTGACTTAAATTGAAGAACTACTAAAACATGGGTGGTGCCATCAAGCTAGTCCGAAACTCCACTGCCACCTAATTGACTCAGAAGCACAGTGATCCTTGAGAGCAGTGGATCTCAACCTTTCTAGCGTTGTAACCCTTTCCTGCAGGTCCTCATGTTGTGGTGACCCCCAACCATAAAATTATTTTTGTTGCTGCTTTGTAACTGCAATTTTGCTATGAATCGAGAAAAGCCTAGGAAAGGGTTCTTTGACCACCACCCCACCCCCCAAGGGATAGTGATCCACAGATTGAGAACCACTGCTTTATGGGGTTTCTGAGGCTATCAATCATTAAGGGAGGAAATAACTTCACCCTTTCTCTGACAGAGCAACATACAGGTTTGGTTAGCAATTCAACGCACAGCTGACAGTGCCATTCGGGCTTCTTCAAGTTGTCGGCCACACCACATTTAAACAGCACACCCTTTCTATCCTCCGAAATGGCAAGAAATCTGATCATGTTCAATGTTGAAAGGGTATCGGTTAATGTTTCTCAGAGATTTCTGGTAGGAAATTTCTAGAACGCTTTTGGAGGATCATTGGTAACAACCTACTTGAGTTTAAACTGCACACACGGCTATGACTCAGCAAGCTCAGTCCTCTGTCTCAGCTGTAGAAAATCCCTTCCACTCACAAAGAGGCCAGTGGAGGATGTTCTATTTGTCCTCCCTGGGCAACTGCTAAATAAATTGTGACTTACCTGTACTATGGGCTTCTCTGTAGCAATTTACAGATCTGAACTGGATTTGTACAGTTAAAAGTATGCTATATAATGAGTAGGTAAAGTAAATTGAGGAAAATACAAACAAAAGGCAAGCTTTACATACAAATAAGAACAATGCTACATGTCTTTGTACAGGACACAGACAATGATATGAATACAGATTATGGATTAGAAGTAGAGTCAATAGATTGGCAACAATGGGACCTCTGGGGAGAAGGAAAGGGACCTTGTTAGAGCATTGTTTTTTCTTCATGTATGACTTGTCAAACAAAATTTGGGTTTTTGGTTTTCTTACTAAGCACTAGTACCTCCCTGCCAATGCTGCCCATTCTCATCAGAGCCACCACAAACCAATACTGATAAAATAGGGGCTGGAGGGGGTAATTGTGGAACTGAATTTAAACTTTGAGGAAGTTCAGACTTACTGAACCCTGGAGACTAGAGGACCCCTGGAGAGGTACTTGTCACCCCTCACAGAAAAGAGTGACTAAAGAGGGTGGCATCTGACCTTTAACTTCTTAAGGAAAATCACCACCATTGGTTTCAGCTGCCCGAGCTGAATTCTCTGAGGCTAAGGACAGATATACTTCCACAACCCCCACCTCCAAGGCACTCTGCTTTGCAGCTGGAATCTAAAATTCATTGTAATGGTCACACAGAACTGACATGATACTCACAACTATGAGTTTTCCTAGGGAAATGAACAGATTACGATTCAGGTGAGGAAATGTCCAGGGATACAACTGATTAGCCAGGTTAAGTTTCTTCTGTGCCATGCCCACAGGGGGACCTCTCTCTGGTTCTCAGCCTCTTGACCTGGTCTCTGCTCTGCTCGGGCAAAGCTCTTTTAGGGCTGCCAAGATATGTCAACAGGGCATGCTACTCTGCTGTCAGCCTCAGCACACTAAGTGCCCAGAAACACCCAACTGCATAAGCCAGCCTCTTGCTTCAGTCCACTGCTAGTCCCGAGCTCTGACTCCTGGTTCTGCTGATGCTGCTCCTCTAATAATCCTCTGGTGTCAAAGTTGACTCCTAGTTCAAGGATGTTCAGTGTACAGGGATTTCAGAGTCCAAAAGACAAGTTCTATACCACATTCTTGTCTCTTACTATTACTGAGATGCCCCACTTCCTATTTCTGTGAAGGTTATTTTATACAATTAACCTTGGTAATATTCACAGCTGAATCATATAAACCAATCAATACCTTCCTCCACCTTCTTCCCCAGGAAAATGAAGGTCATTTGATGGGAGAAATGAAGGCTATGGCTAGAAGAGACATATTAAGCAAATTAACTGCATTACTCACCTTGGACAACTAAATAATAGATTTGAAACAGAATCACCCATGGACACTGTGCTTCATTAAACAAAAGAATATGAGAACAAAAACCAACAATTACTCTATAAAAAAGACAAGGAAGGAAGGGAACGGGGAAATGAGGATAGCTAAAAACAAAATGACAAGAACAGAAATGAAAGAGTTCATTGTGGAAAAAATGTAACAAACATCACTGACCAATTTGTGTAAAGATTGTTCAATGGGAACCTAATTTTCTATGTAAGCCTTCACTGGAAACATAATAAAATACTACTCTTTGTAAAATAGAGCTTTGCAAGTACTCCCTCACTGCAGAACACTTTCTTCTACTAAACTGGCATTCTGAGATGCTCACCTTCCCCACATGAACACTGAAGACAAATTGGATACATAAACAAATGTGGTGAAAAAGCTGATGGTGCCTGGCTATGAAAAAAAAAAGTGTCTGGAGTCTTAAAGCCTTGAAGATAAACAAGCAGTCATCTAGCTGAGAAAGCAAAGGCCACATGGAAGAAGCGTAACAACCTGTGTGATTATGAGGTGTCCGTAGGATCAGGTATCAGGCATCAAAGAACAAAAAAATCATATCATTGTGAATGAGGGGAGTATGGAGTGGAGACCCAAAGCCCATCTGTAGGCACCTGGACATCCCCTTACAAGGGTCTCGATGAGCCAGTCAGGGAGCAGTGCAGCAACAATGAAACATATGACTTTCCTCTAGTTCTTTAATCTTTCCTCCCCCCCCCCCCACTATCATGATCCCAATTCTACTTTATAAATCTGGCTAGACCAGAGCATGTATATGGGTACAGATTAGAGCTGGAAACACAGGGGATCCAGGACAGATAAACCTTTCAGGAACAATAAGAGCAGTGATACCAGGAGGGGAAGGAGAAGGTGGGGTAGAAAGCGGGAACCTATCACAAACTACTATAACCCCCTCCCTGCGGGGATGGATAATAGAAATGAGTGAAAGGAGACATCGGACAATGTAAGACATGTAAAAGTAATAACATAAATTATCAAGGGTTTGTGAGGGTGGGAAGGGAAGAAAATGAGCTGATACCAAGGGCTTACATAGAAAGAAAATGTTTTGAGAATGATGATGGCAGCAAATGTACAAATGTGCTTGACACAATGGATGGATGAAAATTGTATAAAAATTTTATGAGCCCTCCTCGGGCTGAGCCCGGTGACGTAGTGGTTGTGTGCAGGACTGCAGCCCACTGGGTTGGAGGTTCAAATCCAGCAGCAGCTCTCCAAGAGCAAAGCTGGGCTTCCCACTTCCACCAGAGGGCAGTGATGCCCTCCCCAAAATTGTATGAGCCCCCAATAAAATGACTTAGGAAAAAGAGCTATGGAGACCATGAGTGGCACAAGGTTAAGCACTCGATTATTAATGGACTGGCTGGCAGTTAGAGATTGCCCAGGGTACCTAGAAAGACAGGGTTTCTGGAAGGTCCTAGCCATGAAATTCCCTCAGAGCAGCTCTGCTCTGCACACTGAGGATCGCCCTGGCTTTGCGCCCCTCAACAGCAGCCAGCACCACAGCCGGCAGAGTGTGGCTGTTCCATGAATAGTAGCTTTAGGCCCACAAGAGACCATTTGGTTGTTCCTTTCTTAATTTTATATCACATTTAACCATCAAGATTACTCTCCCCAGAACAGGAATCAGAAACAATGACACACAAGAACAGCACCGATATACTGTGATTGGCCTGTTTGACCAGGACAAGTCTGTATTTTCCATCTGCTTTAAAATCAAGTGATGAGATGTCTTGGTTGGACAGCAGTCTAATGGCAACAGTCATTAAGCCATCCCAAGAGCAAATATGGATGAAAGAAATCAGAATTGTTCATAGGAACCTGGGGGTTACTGAAGTGTGGTCAGTCCCATCAAGAGATGGCGTCATCAAACTCTATGGAAGGCTTTCCTGTGTGTGGTCTTAAAGCCAATCTACAGCTCAGACGTCTTAGTCCTCCAGATGGAGTAGATGTTTGGGAAACTTTAGACCCAAGTCATTTGCCTTTAGAATCCAGCAGGTCACACGGAAGAGCAGCCAGTGAGAAGACAAGTGTGTTTCATTAAACCAGGGTGGAGAGGAATGTGTTCTCTATTGAGGGCCACTTGGATATTGATAACATCATTTACAGGTCCTACTGGTCAAACATTTCATTAACTCATCCCTTATGTGATGGCCACAACTGTTTCTACTTGGTGAAGTATATGATTTGAGCTGGTAGTGGTGATTTCCTAGGCCTTACCATGCCAGATGGCCCCCACCCCTGAATTAAATGCTCAGGGCATTCCCTTGCTTGCTAAAAGGGAGATGAGCTTGGAGCCCCAACGGGTGAAGAGCAAGGATGGCGGATTTCAGTATGGATTTCAACTCAATATAAAGAAGACCAAACTCCTCACAGCCGGACCCATAGGCAACATCGCAATAAATGGAGAGAACTATGAAGTGGTCAAAGGCTCTCGTCTTACTTAGATCCACCCCGGATGCTCATGGAAGCGGCAGTCAAGAAAGCAAAAGACTTGTCGCATTTGGGTAAATCTGCTGCACAAGATGTCTTGAAAGTGTTGAAAAGCAAGCACGCTACTTTGAGGACACAAGCGTGGCTGACCCAAGTTAAGGTATCTTTCAGTCGCTTCCTATGCAGGGGAAAGTTAGACATGAACGAAGGTCGGCTGAAGAAGAATGGATGCGTTTGAACGCTGGGACTGGCGGGGGTGTGGGAAGTACCTCGGGCTGCCAAAAGAACCAGCAAGTCTGTCTCAGAAGAAGTACAACCAGAATGCTCCTTCGAGGCAAGGAGGCCAGACTTCCTTTCCCAAATGAGACGGCTTGACCCAGCGGGGGGACCCAGGGGCTCAACCATGGGAAGCACAGTGATGAGGGCTCAGGAGCCCACGCTGCTCTGAGCCTGCCCTGACCAGATGGCGCCCAACAGCAAGAGCAGAGAATGCTCTCCTGGTCGGTCCCACCGGGCTGGTCTCCTGACGGGCACAGACCTCTGGGGCACCCACTGAAGACGCCTCGTTTATCCTCCCACATGCAGCTGCCTGGTTTGCACTCAACTTCAACTTTCCCAGTGGGACCATGGCTACCTGCTCTGAAGTGGAAAATAATCCTAGGGGCCTCAAAAGACCAGGGTGCCGCAGACATTTGATGATTCAGTGAAGGGGCCAAAGAGGCTGTCCAAGGAAGCACAGAAGGCATGGGCCTTTGTGGAGGCCACTCTCCACTGGCCGCCCAGCGACCAGCCAACTAGGAATCTGATCCCGGCCCAACAGCTCACTGACTTCTCATGGCCCTTTGAATAAAGTCGCAGCATCCTGTCTGTCCCACAAGGCTTTCTGCCAAGGTGGGCCGCCCTGCCTTTCTTCCTGGCTTCCTTGATTGACGATCTCCCCTTTGCTCTTGGTTACTGCTGATCGACGGCATTGAATTTATTCTGACTCATAATGACCCATGTGATCTACTGCAACTTCCACACAGGGCTTTCTGGGCCATAGGCTTCCTGTATATGTGATTGTGTGTTACAAGTATATTAATTTATTTTTTATCGTTTTTAACTTTCACGTTGCTTTTTTTAGATGATCACTTTATTGGGGGCTCTTCCAACTCTTGTTACAATCCATACATCAATTGCATCCGATATATTAGCACATATATCGCCATTGTTCTTTTCTAGACAGTTATAGGACCCCAGTGCTGCTTCCCACTCTGGACTGGACAGGAGCACATACATAGGTAGAGGTAAGAGATAAGGCTCATGACACACGGAACCCAGAAATCAGAATAGAAATAAAGATACCAAAAGGGAAGGGAGAAGGGGGAGAGAGGAGGAAAGGAAAAGGGTACTGATGACAATGAACGGCACATAACCACGCCACACCCCATCCAGGGGGAAGAACAATAGAAACCAGAGGGGAAGGGAGATAGCAGTTGGTGTCTTAAGTGTCAATAATAATCTATAATCTATCAAGGGGCCCCGAGGTGGGGGGGGGGGAGCTGATCCCAGGGACTCACCAAGACAAGGGTCACACACCTCAGGGTTCTGTGAAGCACTGGAGAGATGTGTGTGTTGAGGAATTTCTCGAGTCCTTGAGCTCAGACTCCCCACGGCAGGAAGAAGCTGTCATTTAGACTTGCATGTGAACTTGTTTTCTCACCACATGTACCAAAGACATGAAGCCTGCTGCTGCTGTCTCTGGTAGAGTGGAGCCTGGGCGAGAGTCAGGTTCACAGAGTGCCTCTCAGGGCCCGCCACATGCTGCCACCCACTCACCTCCACATGCCCTCACCTGGCAGGGTTCCCTAGGGGCTCCAATCATGGGTTCTGACCAGGAAGTCAGGGCTGAAGACAGTATTGGTCACCCCTCCCCAGAGTGGCCCTTTGGGGTCTTGTGGGCACGTAGAAGGGGCAACCTCTCTGCCTCAGGAACCTCAGAGCCCTCTGGCAACAGCTGGGGCTGAAACAAGCTCGGCTGAGTAAAGGTCACCCTGAACCCAGCAACAAGAAGGGCTGGTACAGAGCTGGGGATGCCTGTGTGGGGGAGAGGTGAGTCATGCCCGGCTTCCTCCCCTCTCCATGGCTGCGTCACTGTTGGAAAGGGCAGTTTTGCTGATGGGCTTCTGGTGCGATGCCCGGGGCCTGCCTGCTGGACCTTCTGTTCCAGGTTGGAGGGGCCACAAGGTCAATCTTGTGCAAGAGGAGAGGAAGAGCCCCCAGTCCCAAAATGATCTGTTCTGGCCCAGAGAGAAGCATCTTTGACACTATCATTAGCTCGAAGGCTTAAAATACATCCTAGCTCCCAGAGGGGGAGCTGGCAACATAAATTCACACTCTTCTGGAATGGGGACTAGAAGACATTACAGGAAGAGGCTTTGCGACCCGTATCCACCTTTTAAAGGCAAATGATTCTTGTTTGCTGCAATGACCTCAAAGCTGAGTGACTTGGGGGTAGAAGAATCTAGGGACTGAGCCAGCATGTGTAGAAGTCAAAGAAAAGAAGAAGGGGCTGGTGTGAAAAGTAGCAGTGGAGGTGGGCATGGTTAGGCTTTCACGAGCAGAGATCTCTACCTCGGAGAATTCACGCCGAAGCCTGGCTTGTGATCCAAAGGAGTTTTATGAAAGTGAGAAGCTTCAGGTTTACACAGGCACCCACGGAGGCCCTTCACTACTCTCTGCCTGCCGGGGCGCTGCTGGAGAGAAGACAGGAGATCGGCTCCTGCCTTTTCAGCCTTTGGCGGGGAGGCAGGGTTGACGACCCCGGTTGACCTCCTTGGCTGAATTGAATTCACCTGGCCTAGGTGTTCCACTCCAGGTGCAGCCCTCCAGGACCTCTGAGCATGCGCAGTGTACCACCCTTGCCTGGCCGACAGGAATTCCTCCGAGCATGCGCAATGAACGCCCTTTTCGCTGTACTATTCTACCTAACGGACATCTCTGTCGTCCTCTGGCTTCCCTCGTGCCAGGAGGCAAAGGTCAGACCTGCCTCCACGGTCCACCCTTCAGGACCTGTTGCTGGCACCAATCCTCTTCCCACGCCGTTCTGCCTCTCTGCTGGGTTCCGTCGTGCGCTGCCACGGCCACACAGAACTCACAGGCAGGCAGGCAGTCGCAGTGAGGAGGTTGATTAAGGAAGTCAACAGGTGACCGCAAGTCAGGATCAGCAAACAGGTGCCCTCAGTCAGCAGCCAAGTGGCTCTGGTCTCAGTCTCTCAGCTATGTGGCCCCTTGACCTTTGCCCCCGTGAACCTGGGAGCCAGTCTGCCCAACACTCTGTGCCTCAGATCCACAGACGGGTCAGATGAGGAGAAGCGCCCCATGATCTCAGCACTGCTCCCCCTGAGATGTCAGTGTCTCTGATGCAGCTGGTCTCTGTAGTCTGAGTCATTTTAGACAGAGATTTTTTTTTTTAATTTCATCCTTTTACTGAGGGCTCTTAGAACTCTTACCACAATCCATACATTCATCCATTGGGTCAAGCACATTTGTACCTATGTTGCCACCATCATTTTCAAAGCATTTTCTTTCTGCCTGAGCCCTTGGTATCAGCTCCTCATCTTTAACCTTCCTCTCCCCTCCCTCATGAACTCTTGATAATTTATAAATTATTATTTTCATATCTTACATTGTCCACTATCACCCTTCACCCACTGTTCTGTTGTTCGTCCACCTGCGAGGGAGTTCTAGGTAGGGATTCTTGTTACTGATCCCCCCCATCCTCTCCCCATCTTCTCCTTACCCTCCTGGTATCTCTAGTTTCATGATTGGTCCTGAGCGGTTGATCTATGGTGAAATCCCTGTGCTTCCGAGCTCTTATCTGCACCAGTCAGATTTGTAAGGCAGAATTGACAACAGGAGCCCTGGTAGTGCTGTGAGTTAAGCGATAGGCTGCTAACTGAAAGGTCGGTCAGTTAAACCTACTAACGGCTCCTCAGGAAAAAGATGAGGTAGTCTGCTTCCAATACCCCTGGACATGGCATTCAAGGAACCAAATGGCCTTGGGTAAGTCTGCTGCACAAGTAGTCCTTACACCGATTAAGAGCAAAGAGGCCACCTTGAGGACTCAGGAGCTCCTGAACCAAGCCAGGAGCTTGCTAATCGCCTCAAATGCCTATGAAGACTGGTCGCTCCAAAAGTTTTTAGGGCACTGGCTCAGAATATTGAAAATTCTGTGGGCTGCAAACAGAGCAAACAGATCTGTCTCAGAAAAAGTACACCCAGGATGCTCTTAAGAAGAGGGGGTGGGGTGGCGAGACTTTGTCTTTCATACTTTGGACCTGTTATCTGGAGAGCTCCGTCTCTGGAAAGGGTGCCATGCTTGGTTGCTTGATAAAGTAGAGGGGCAGCAAAAACAAAGGAAGACCCTCAGTAATAGCCTCAAACATAACACTCGTGACAACGCTGGTCGGTGTCTTCTTCTGTTGTTCCCAGGGTCACTACAACAACAACATTTGACTGGATCTGGCACATCGCTGTAACCTTTGAGAAGTTTGGTGATATTTTATTGGGCCTACTTTTTCCTCCAGTTTCTTTTACCTGTGTATACTCTCAGTGGGCTGATATGTAGCCTACATGTATGTGTATTCATGTATGTGATGTGTATTCATGTATGTGGCATTTATGACAGGAATAGCAAACCAAGAATAATACCCACAAGCTCTCTGTGGGTGTACCAGCTCTAGAAGGAGAGATCATTTGGAGTGGGGCAAGCTACCAAAGTTGATCTTCTCGATATGACGTAGAGAAACAGAGGCAGAAAAAGACCAACCCCGGGGTGGATGGTGGGGGTGGAAGGGTACATGGATGCTTGTAACACATATTTCCGAGCCTCTGACTGCCACACTGGGCTCTGAGGGTTGGGAAGGCAGAGGTGTGGGAGACAGACTAGTCCTTGCCCTTGGCAGTTGATATGTGGGATGCTGGGGACAAAGTGACCAGCATCTATGAGATGTTGCTAATGACCAAGGCAAGTAATGGCCAGGGAGAAGCAGCAGCCATGTCATGGGTGGTCTATGGACCTTGTCACAGCATGTGGACCTTTTCCTGTGGGGAATGGTGTGGAAGGTTCATCCACTGAAAGGATTTGTGGCTGGAAGCAGTGACTCCAGATCGGACAGCCTGCCTTTGAGGTCTGCACACCTCTTTCTAGAGTCCCCCGCAGTCATCTGGGTGTACTGGGGAGATGGTGATCGTCCCAGGGAAACTTACCACGTTAGAAATCACTCCTAGAGGGCTGAGCCCCGGTGGCATAGTGGTTGTGACTGTGGCCCACTGGGACGGAGGTTCGATTCCAGCAGTGGGGCTGGGCCTCCTAGTCCCACCACCAGAGAGCAATGATGCCCCCCCCAAAAAAATTCAAAGATTCTTAAAAAAAAAAATCACTCCTAGAAGCCTGTGGCTAGAAACAAAGTCCCTTCAGAAACAATGGCTTTTGCAAACATATATATTCATAAAAGCAAAATAGTCATACATGACAACTACCATTTAGTATTTCAAAAGAAGAAATGGGGAAGAAGTGAATTAGTTAGGACAGTCCTCTACAATAACAATCTAAGTGAAAAGGCTTTTGCTAGCAATTTCATAGCCAGGATGAAAAGGATTAAGCAGGATGCTACTCACTCTTCATGCTTAAGTAGTTGTTGCTATCCATAATCATTTCTGTAATAGTCACATACGATGGTAATTCTGTGGGTGTTCTACAGGAAGCATAAAACAAACCTTCTGTTGGACTGCTTTCCACTACCCAGCTGCCAGTTGGCCATACTACGGCGGCTTGCAGTGTGGTGTGCTGTTGTGAAGCTGGGAGCTACGCCACTGCCTTTCAAATGCCAGCGGGATCACTCACAGCACACAGCGTTCAGGAGTGTTTTCAACTAAGACTGAGTAGGATGAAAGGCCTGGTGATCTGTGGCTGAAACGTAGCCACTGAAATCTCGGAAGGCACTCCAAACACAGTGGTCACACCAATGGATTTGAGGCGACTAACTGTTCTGGAGTGAGCTGCGTCCCCTGACATTTGCTGCTGGAATTCTTATCCCTATCCGCATGGTGAGCAGTTTGAGAACTCCAGCAGCAACGAGGGAGAAAGAGGATTTTCTACTCCTGTAAACAGCTGCAGTCTAGGAAAGCCACAGGGGCTCGCTGTGAGACACCACTGATTCGATGGTAGTGAGTTTGGTTTTTCAAAAGCAGTGGGTAGAATCCCATTTGAGAATGCGTTTTCTTTGTTACCCCTATAGGGTTTGGCCTAAAATGAATGGCCAAATGGCTCATTTTTGAGCAATCCACACAGCAGATTACACATAGACGTCATCACAAGTGGGGGTAAGACAGGTACCACCAGAGGATCGCCAAAGAACCAACGTGGCTGGGGTGGCAGGAGCTCGACGAAATGAGGATCTTCCCTCAGAGCCAATAGAGAGAGTCTGCCCCTAGAGCCAGCACCCTGGATCTGATCGTCAGCCGAACTTTGAGGCAAATAAACTTCCATTCTTTAACGCCACCCCTTTATGACACCGTCAGTTGGTCTCTCAAGTATGAACAAAGCTCCTTCCTGTGTAAGAATCTGTGGATAAGCCATCATCGAAGGCGACCAAACCAGATGCCATTGCGTCCGCTCTGGTTCCCAGTGACCCATCAGGACAGGGTCGAATTGTCCTGGTCAGATTTCCAAGATGATCACTCGGTCAGGGAGCCAAGAGCTTCTTCTTTCTCCCGCAGAGCAGCTGGCTCTGTCAAGCCTCTTGTTTTGTGGTCAGCGGCCCAACAAGGTGGGACCACGTCACCATAGAGGCGCTTGTACGTCCGAACAGGTGCCTGCAATTCTTATTGAGCACTCTTTTCCTGCAGGATTTTGAACCGGTTCGTCCTAGTCTGCTCCCCTGATCAGCATTTGTATTTCTACCCCGCCCTACTGAAGTGGAATCCACAGTTCCACCAGATGCCCAGGTGATTCCTACTCTGACTTCTGGGAGTCATCAGAATCCCCTGGCAGTCAGGTTCAAATGCGGGTTCTGAATCTGTCTCTCTGCGGCGGAGAGGCACGTTTTCAGGGATCAAACTGGATGAACCAGTTCAAAGCTTGCTTTAGTGCCACCCAAACAACTGCAACAAAAGGCCCCACACATTTAGAATGATGTAGGAGCTCCGTGGGAAGGTACGGAGGGTGAGGAGTCTGTAGGGGTTGGGTGAATCATTTCAAAGTGTGGACAAATTAACATAACACCCAAGGGCAAGTAGGAGTCATCCATCAATCGGATGCTTCTAACTCCAGGGTTGCCTGCGTCTGTATGAGAGCAGCACGAGCTCATTGCCAACCATGGTAACGCTGTTCCAGGACTGGGCGTGATGCCTTGCACGGTGCACGGCAACACCAGGACTCCGCGCGAGTTGCTGGTAGCTGATAACATCGAACTCATTTAAGTTCGTATTTCTGCAATGTAGTCATGGACTCAACTGACTCTTACATCCCCCCACGTCCCGCCTCTGCAGCGTTCCCTGGCTAGCAATACAAGTGGATTCAGCTTTCTTTTTGTTTCCTGAGAAAACAAGTTAAAGTTGCAGCCAAGTTCTGGGAGCAGGCACAGTTGGCTTGGGTTGAAATCACATTGCAGTTCTTTTTGCTAAATCATTTTACTGGGGACTCTTACGGCTCTTATAATATTCCATACATCAATTGTTTCAAGCATATGTGTGCGTATGCTGCCAGTATCGTTTCTAAACTTACTATTTGAACCCTAGGGTAGCAGATCGTCTTTCTTTCCCTCCTGATAAATTATAAACTATTACTGTTTTCATATCTTACACTGACCGCTCTCTCCCTTTACCCAAGTTTCTGTTGTTCATCCCCCTATGTGGGCTTGTCACTTCTCTGCTAGGAAGCTGCTTTATCTTTGACTGGGGGCTAGACCAGAGCATGTGCACAGATACAGATAAGAGATGAGAGCTGGTGGTGGTGGTGGTGATGGTGATGTGTAAATCATTGCTATTAATTCCCCCCTCCTCCCCTTCTCTCTCCACCTTCTCCCTACCTTCCTGGTATCACTGACTACTCCCATTTCTGTTCCCAGTGGGTTTATCTGACCTGAATTCCATGTGTCCTGAGCTGGTATCTGTACCAATGCACATTCTTCAGTCTAGCCAGAACAGAAAGACAGGACTGGGGTCATGATAGTGGGAGGGGGGGGGTGGGGAATGAGGAAGCCTCAAGGAACCAGAAGAATGCTGTATGTTTCATCCATGTTTTATTGCACCCCGGTGGACTCATCCCTTCCTTGTGACCCTTCCGTGAGAGGATGGCCTATTGTCTATGGCCTATGGGTTTATAGGTCCTGACCTCCCTGGTTCTCAACAGTGTGTTTTTGTTGTTGTTTGGGGGTCTTCTGATTCCACATTGCAGTTCTTAATATGTGTGGAAGGGGGTAGCTTTTCCAACGGAATGGTTTAGACCTCATCATCTGGAGATCGGATAATCCACTGATGCAACCCGGCGCCACCCCAGATACACAGATTTCATGTTCAACAGAAGTTCGTCTGGGTCCATATAATGGAACCCTGGGGAGCGGGAGGGTTGCCTGACAGCTCAAAATCCTTCCTAGAGACCTTCTAATATGGCAGGGATAAAGTAAAGGAGCTCTATTCATGATGTGCTGCGGTATTTGATAATTTCCCAATAAATACCAAGTTAGCAATCTGGAAAACAGGACACAAACATAACCATAACCTAAGAGCAAAGTTCAAAGACATGGAGAAGCATAAGTGGAAGGAGATGCAGCACCAAGAAGGAGTGTTACGAGACTTTAGGCCAGAGGCAATGGGGCTCCACTAAGAACATGGGGCAGAGGGTGAGATTGACTAGGACAAGGGGGAATGCCAACACTATGTAGGGAAGGAAGGAAGATTGAGGAAGTGAAGTTAGACAGTCTGGTGGGAGCTGAATCTACCTTTTTCCAAATAGAATTCTCTCGGCTCACTCTAGACCCAAAATATGTCCCACGTGAGAGAGGCAGGTCGTCATCAAACCAATTCCTCCTCTTGACTCGCCGATTTCTCTCAGTCATGGCCCCAATTTTATAGCTTCTGACCTTAAACTCTTCTGGGTCACCATCTCCTCTTCCTTCTTCTTCCTTCCCTGTCTTTATACATGACACTAGGTCCCCTCATGTCTTCCTTTTACACGTCCGTCTCTCAGAATAGCTCTTTGCTCTCCATTTGCTTCCTGTGGAGAGAGAGGGCTGAGCTCACCCCACACACCTCACCTCCCAGATGACAGTCCGCCCACTGCTGCTCTCCTTGACCCCAATGCATTCTAACCAGCTCTTCCCTCACTTCAGATGGCCCATTGCCTCCGAGACCCACACCTCTGGCTCCCCCCCCGGAGTGCTCCCTCATGCGGGTTCAGTTTGGTTATCTAAGCTTTGTTCTCATGACAGAGGTAAGAGCGAAAAAGTGGCTGGGTGACAAGCCTTTATTGGTGTGTTTAGTCTTAAAAGAAGTGAAACAAGGGCAGATTCCAGAGGCTTTTCTCTCTGCCTAATGGGTCTGAGGAACGGGAGGTGGAGTGGGGGAGGGTAGGATGCTGATTAGATTCTATGATTCAGATGTGATTATCAAGAGGGTGAATGGAGATTGTAAAATTGTAATGGCGTAGTGGTTGAGTGTGGGACTGTGGCTCACTGGCTTGGCAGTTCAAATCCAGCAGCAGCTCTCCAGGAGCAAGACTGGGACTCCTGCTCCCACCAGAGGGCAGTGATGCCCCCCCAAAAATAATTGTAATGTAGAAGATGTACCTAAAAGAAGGGAGAAGTTCACTTTTCAAGTCTGAAGGAGACAGCAGAAGGGGCGGGTTGGGGTGGACTATAGTGAAATGAACTGCTTTTTTGGGGGGAGGGGGCATCACTGCCCTCTGGTGGGAGCCGGGAGGCCCAGCCTTGCTCCCGGAGAGCTGCTGCTGGATTTGAACCACCAACCCAGTGGGCCACAGTCCCACACTCAACCACTACACCACCAGGGCTCAGCCGGAATGAACTGCTTGATAAGGCTCTTCTACCCACGTTCCTGTAACTCCTCCAAATAATCAGGTAAGAGTGCGTAATTAAAGTGCACTCCTAACGGAGGTGACGGGTCCATTTCAGTTACTACCCCTTGCTTATCAAGTTACTACCCCTTGCTTATCAGGTTACTACCCCTACTTGCTTATCAAGTTACTACCCCTTGCTGAACCATCTTTGCAGCAGGAACAGAATGAGAAAGCTCTAGAAGAGCACCAGAGACCATAGCAGAGACCATTGTGCAGACTATAGGCTGAGCAAGAGGAGCAGCAACAAGACTGTAGAAAGAACTAGAAGACTGAGCAAGTGGCTATAGTCCTGGCCCAGGAAAGCAGAGGCTGTGGTATGACATGGCGGAGAGGCTGAGGACCAGGGAAAGACTGGGTTGCTGGCTGAGAGAGGTATTGCTGGTGACAAATGACTGTGTCCTTACTGTCTACTGATCCTGACTTCTGGTAACCTATGACCTTCCCTAATACACTCTCATCCTTGTGGGTTCTGTCGGCCCATTGAGTGCTGTGGAGGAACAGTTGGTGTCAGTACAGGGGAGGAAAAATAGTCTGGAGGCAGATCTGCCTTCTGCGTCATGGCAGTAGGGAAGCCAGAGGAGGCTGGGAAGGCCTCGAACCCTGGACTGCAGTACTTGACCTTCCATCAGACTTTCATTCCCCATAAATTCCAGGCTTCTGCCCATGTCTAAGTGACTGCTCCAGCTGACCCCCTACTGGAATGCCTCCTTCCTGCCCAGATTCACCTGTGCACAGCTGGGGAGCAGAATCCAGTGATGAGATCCTTTTTGACTGTCTTCTGCCTCGATAATCAGTATCCACCATGAGCTATACGTAGGTCCTTGATTAGTCAGAGTGCCAGAGTTCTCTGTCTCCGGTGGGGCTAGTGTCTCAGGAAGCCTCTCGCTTTGCAGTTGCCTTAGCTAACCCAGCACAAAGAGCAACATCTCAAGGGAGATTTGACATCTTACCTTTTGCTCTTACTTCCCATGCTGCGTTTCCTCAAGTCAAGTGGGAAAAACCCAACAAAAATTATTGAACAAATTCTCTCATCATTTTTACTCTACTTTTAATTATGGCACCTTCTGAGAGCAAAAATGTTTCATGTAAGATGCCTCATATTCATGTGACAGTTGGACACTGAAGAAAGACTGAAGAAGAATCAAGCCACTTGAATTCGGTGCTGGGGATGAGTATGGGCTTTGAAAAGGACAGACAAATCTGTCTTGGGAGAAGTCTGGCCAGAATTCTCCCTGAAAGCAAGGATGGTGAAACTTCACCTCACACACTGTGGACAGGAGGGGCCAGTGTCAGGAGTATCACATGGTGTCAGGGGAGGCCAGTCCCTGGAAAGGAACATCATCATTGGTGGAGTGGATGGGGCAATGTAAAAGAGGAAGACTCGCTACTTCCTCAACACAAGAACACTTGGTTCTATTAAATTGACATTCCATGATGCTCACCTTCCCGACACAATCACTGAAGACAAGTGTGTGCATAAGCAAAAGTGGTGAAAAAAAACTGATGGTGCCCGGCTATCAAAAGATGTAGCATCTGGGGTCTTAAAGGCTTGAAAGTGGCCATCTAGCTCAGAAGCAACAAAGCCCACATGGAAGAAGCACACAAGCTTGTGAGATCACAAAGTGTCAAAGGGATCCGTTATCAGGCTTCAGAGAACTAAGAATCATAATATTTCATGCCCACCTTCCTGATACGATCGGCGATGATAAATGTGTGCATAAGCAAAGGTGGTGAAGAAAGCTGATGGTGCCCGGCTATCAAAAGATGTAGCGACTGGTGTCTTAAAGGCTTTAAAGTAAACAAGTGGCCATCTAGCTCAGAAGCAACAAAACCCATATGGAAGAAGCACACCAGCTTGTGAGATCACAAGGTGTCAAAGGGATCAGTTATCAGACATCAAAGAGCTAAAAAATTATATCATTATAAATGAGGGGGGCTACAGATTGGGGACCCAAAGCCCATCAATAGGTGAAGCGACATCCCCTTACAGAGGGGTTGCAGGGAGGAGACGAGTCAGTCAAGGTACAGTGTAACAACAATGAAAATATACAACTTTCCTCTAGTTCTTAAATTCTTCCTCCTTCCCACCATCACGATCTCAGTTCTACCTTATAAATCCAGCTAGACCAGGGGATGTACACTGGAGCCGGAAACAGGAGGAATCCAGGACAGACAGTACCTTCAGAACCAATGGTGGGAGTGATGATACCGGGAGGGTGGAGGGAAGGTGGAGTGGAAAGGAAGAACCAATTACAAGGATCTACCTATAACCTCCACCCTGGGGTACAGACAACAGGGAAGTGGGTGAGGGGACACATTGGACAGTGGATGATATGACAAAATAATGATAATTTGTAAATTATTAAGGGTTCATGGGGGAGAGGGGAGGGAGGGGAAAGATGGGCAGCTGATACCAGGGGCCTAAGTCGAGGGAGGATGTTCCGAGAACAATGATGGCAACAAATGTGCAAGTGTTGTCTGTCACTTTGGGTGGGACCGAGGGGATGGCACCCACACAACAAGAGTAAAAGCGTTTTATGTAAAATGAAACTAACTCATGGGGCTGAGCCCCAGTGGCGTGGTGGTTGTGTGCAGGACTGCGGCTCACTGAGTTGGCGGTTCAAATCCAGCATCAGTTCTCCAGGAGCAAGGCTGGGCCTCCCGCTGCCACCAGAGGGCAGTGATGTCCCTCCCAAAGAAACTGTAACTCAGGTTTAAGTCCTATAACCTCTTGGCAAATATGAAGATCAGTGTCTGTACAAACCATAGTGGCTAGAGTACCCTTTTATTCTCTAATGAGAATTCTTAAATCATCTTGAAATTAGATGGGAGAAAGTTAGTACTTAGAAGAAGGTACTGAAGACGCCGTATTTAATTTAACCCTCATGACTGTGTTTTCAGATGAGTCCCAAAAGTCCACTGCCATGAAGTCGATTCTGATTTGTTTATCCAGATAAAGTCAATTCTGACCTTCTTCATCAGGGGTTCTCCACCTTCCTCAGGCCATGATCCTTTCATACAGCTTCTCATGTGGTGGTGACCCCCAGCCATAAAAACCATTTCGTTGCTACTTCATCACTGTCATTTTGCTACTGTTATGAATTCGGTGACACCCGTAAAAGGGCTGTGACCCATAGGTTGAGAACCCCTGTTATAGACCTACCTTCTATGGTTTCCAAGACTAAAGCATACAGAAATGAACATCCTTTTCCTCTGGTAGAGAGGCTCGTGGGTTCAAACTATAGGTCTTTTGTTAACAGAACTCCCTGTGAAACAGGTACAAGGCTATGTTTACTCTAAACCCTTGATTTTTAAAAAATTGAAGTTACATGTTTAAAATTACTTGAATATGCTGAGTAAAATGTACTTGAAAGTCTAGGGGAAATAAAGGGCATTTCCATCAACACTGTTTGACATTTGAAAGAAAATAGTGGAACATGAATGTGGTAGAAAGTTGCTTATGAAAATGAAGATGTGAGATTCTCCAAAGCAATTTTAGAGTCTCAATTGTGGATTGAAACATAGAGCAATATTAAGCAGTCACACAGTCCCGTGCACTGTGACCTATTGGTATGCAAAAATCAGTGATTTTTAAGTGTCAGCTATTAAAGGCTGTGTCCAATGACTTATGGTTAAACAGAGTGCCAAGAACTGGCTGAGCCCCGGTGGCATAGTGGTTGAGTGCGGGACTGCGACCCATTGGCTTGGCAGTTCAAATCCAGTAGCAGCTCTCCGGGAGCAAGGCTGGGTAGCTCCCAAGACCACCAGAGGGCGGTGATGCAAAAAAAAAAAGTGCAAAGAGCCCTGGTGGCATAGTGGGTTACTCATTGAACTATCAGCCCCGAGGTCAGCAGTTCTAAAGTCCCAACTGTTCCACGCAAGAAAGATGAGGCTTTCTACTCCCACCAAGAGTGACGGCCTCAGAAACCCCCCGGGCAGGTCTACCCTGGCCTGCAGGGCCTCTCTGAGTCACAATGGACTCGATGGCCTCAGGTTTGGGTTTTTGTTTTTATACAAAGTATAACCAGGAAAGCCTGGGCAGTTTTTTTGTTTTCCTTTTAGAGCCCCTGACACTTTTCCCCTCGCCACAAACACAAGTTAAAATTGTATTTAAATTGCTTGAACACAAAATTATGGATCCATGTCCCAAATCTAAAAGGCTTTATTATTCATCAAAGATTCCTTTCCTAACCTTCCTAATAGTAACCCAGAGGGGTGGACTTGACCGCTAAGAAGATTCTGCACGATGGATGATAACAGGCAGGTCACCTAAACATTCAGGCACCTTTTCCCCAGGAGCCTCAGCCTCCAACGATCCTAGGGGCTTTGTTCGTAGCACGTGACCCAGGCTGAAACCATTCACCACTTGGTATTCTCCTCGACTGTGTGATGAGGAGGAGGGGGCCCTGCTGGCACAGTTATGAATTCACCTGTGATCTGCAAGGTCAGTGATTCAAAACCACCAGCTGCTCCCAGGGAGAAAGATGGACTCTCTATTCCTGTTAACAGTTACTGTCTCAGAGCACAGGGGCAGTCAGTATTGACTCAAAGGCAATGAGTTGGGGGCCTGTGATTGGTCGTGGGCAGAGTCTAGCTCCGGTCCTTGATTCCTGGAAAAGGTTTCTTTCCTCTTTTCTGTTGGGCAGCTATGAGGTGAGTCTGTGGCAGTGCTCTGGCCACTATGAGGGGCAGGAGCCTTCTCAGAATGGAGCCAGCACAGAAGAAGAGACTGAGATACAGGGAGGGGCCAGTGGGTGCTTTGGCATCACAGAACCCTTGAATCCAGCCTCAGCCCAGTCCTGCCCTTGGCCTTCAACACTGCAGCCACTGCAATCTCTTTTTCGCTAATGCTGTTTTTTAAATAATTTGTTGCTTGTTTACTGCGTGGCACCCAGAGTACTAACCAATGCACAACGTAAACTACATGCCCTCTCCTTCAGCACCACCCAAAGTGAGTCACCGGCCACCAAGGTTAAAGTAGAGAGATGTTAACAAAGGAGAAAAGAAATTAAGAAATATAAGTATGAAGAAGGATATTGAATATTACGTTGGGGAGGGGGTAAGGGTGGGGCAGAGTTTGCAATCAATGACACGAAACAAAATGTGTCAGGATTGTGGAATGGAAAATTGATCTCTCTAACCTTCACCCAGTTAATAAAGTTTAAAACAATATTTAACCAAGTCCTAGGATATCTGGATATCAATTCCCAAGAGCCTCTTAGCTCAAGCTGTGACCTGCACTGCATGGCGGGCCATACCGGTGGGGGGTGGGGGTGGGGTGATCAACAGCACATTGGCACTAGGGACAGATGAGCCCCTCCCCCCCAGATAATGTCACCTAGGGGACAGACGGAGCCAGCCCAGCAAGCCTGAGCACCAAAGGTGAGCCAAGTCTCAAAGGGCAGAACGGATGTGCCAACCTTAGGGAGGACCAGAGTTTGTTCCTTCGGCTCTGTTTTCTGTCCACAACCTAACCCCCAGGTAGGGAAGATTTCAAAAACAAACACACAGCTATGTTATTTTGCCAAGCAATCATCTAAGTAACCAAATACAAGAACTACGTGGGCCATCAAAGCACCAAGTTGGTGGGGAGGGTGGGCAGGGGGGAACAGCTCCTCCCCTTCTGGACAGCATGATGCTGCTCGTGCTGGAGGCCTCCAGCTCTGCTCAGCCTCCAGCCCGTGGGCACTCAGGGCAGACAGTTCTTTGTTAACAGGGATGTTCTGAACGGTGGAGGATGCTCAGAGCACTCTTGGCTCACCAAGCTGTCCCCAGAGGGGGACGAATGTCCCTGTGCAGCCAAGCTGGGCCATTGAGAAGGGCTGCTTCAGAGTCCTGCTGGCTGTGGCATCCGCGATGGGGGACCTCGAGTGCCCCCTGGCAGCGATGGTGAGGGCAACTGCCATAATAAACATGCTCCGAAAACACAGCCCAAAACCTCGGTGGGGAAGGCTAGGGTTAGGAGGCATTAGGGGCATAATTTTTCAAACAGCAGATGAGAAAGACCACACCCAGGATGCTAGGAAAGTGGAGCAGCAGGTAGCCTGTCCCGTGCATAAGCTACACCCTGGTGGCCGCCTGCGTGAATCTGGGAGGCTTTGCAGAAGGTCCGGAGAAGGCAGTGGTGGCAAGAGCTGATCTGAGCATGTTGCTTCTCACACAACATCCTGGGTACCCAGAGGCCAGTGAAAGCGAAAGAAATTTGGATTAAATTTGGGGAATCTCATCAACTTGGGTCGCCTGGCCACATATTACCCACTTCTGTTCTCTCATTTACAGGGTAATAAACTCTAGAAGTCACCACTTCAACTCAGTGTGGCCTCTGCTTTCGGGATGGGGACATTCCAGTACGTGTACCGGGAGACAGGACATGCTGGAAGGCCTTTGATGGGCACATTTAATCAAGCGTCTCCCAGGCAGCAGGAAGATTTGTCTGGGTGAAGAGGAGGTCTTAAGACAGAGAATAATCTCTGTGTCAACAGACATGAAGTTTGATGACAAGGAGCAGAGCCCTCTGGAATGTTTACAAGAAGCCAGATTCATTTGTGGACCACATCTTTGCTGACATGTAATTCCGTGGTGGTATGTATGATCTAATGAGAACAGAGTGAGGGGATCTGATGTACAGATGTGTCAAAGACGCCACCCTTGCAGACTAGCCCCCAGTCGTTTTCTTCTTCATAGTCAGCTGGCACCTGTTACCCCACAATATCCCACCAGTACAAAACTCAAAATTTATTCACAGCCTTTTTTCCTCCAATTTTTTTGTCCTGGAATTTATTTATTTTATTTTGAAATCATTTTATTGGGGGCTCTTACAACTCTTATCATAATCTATACATCCATCCATTGTGTCAAGCACATTTTTACATTTGTTGCCATCAACATTTCCAAAACATTTGCTTCCTACTTGAGCCCTCTGTATCAGCTCATTTTTCCCTTCCCTCCCTCATCTACCCTCCCTCCCTCATGAATCCCTGATAATTTCATTATAAAAAATAATCATTTTTTCATGTCTTCATCCACTTTTCTGTCATCCATCCCCCAGGGAGGAGGTTATATGTAGATCTGCCTAAATCAGTGATTCTCAACCTTCCTAATGCCGCGATCCTTTAATACAGTTCCTCATGTGGTGGGTGACCCCTGTGAAAGGGTCATTTGACCTCCAAAGGGATAGCAACTCACAGGGTAAGAACCACTGGCCTAAATAAACCAATTAGGCTGTTTTTAGCCACTTAGAGACCGCCAGTTTTACTTACCCCACAAAACGGCACCCAGCATCCTCAAACTAAAACCCAGTAGTTAGAAGGGTCCTAAGGTGTGGCTGACCTTCCTGGGTGGCACAGATGGCTAACTTTGTGTGGCTGAGAACTGGAAGGTGGGGTCACCTAGATAGGCCTCCACAACAAAGAATTACCCAGGCCCCAAATGTCAGCAGGGTAGAGATTGAGAAACCCTGATTTTGTTGCACTAAATCAGACACAAACATTTCATGATTCCGCGAGCTGGTCGAGAAAAGATAACTCTGGTCGAGAAAAGATAAGCCCAAAGATGATAGGTTTTTGACCTGTAAGAGAGAGCAACTTGTATCATATTTACCAAGTTTATCTTAGATTCCTTCTTTCCACCAACATATGTGTGTATAGAGAGAGACAACATATGTGTGTGTATAGAGAGAGATAGAGATAGATAGATAGATAGATAGATAGATAGATAGATAGATAGATAGATAGATAGATAGAAGTTGGAGTGGGGGGCATGTCTGACCTCCCCCAGCTTCAGTAGGGAGAAGAATAATTCAACTCCATACCAACCCAAGCCCCACGGCCGCAAGCAGAGTTTGGAGCCGCTGCCACTCTCCCCCTACCCCTTCCTCACCCTATTCTGACACTAGCCAAGGGGCTCTGTGTCTCTGCTGGGCTCTCCTTGATGGCGACAATCACTGGGCACTCAGACAATTCTCACACTGTGGGGGATTCCTAGGGAAGTGACAAACTGATAATGTGGACAGTTTGGTCCACAGTGTCTTTTCTCTGCCATATCGCAGGCCTATAGTCTGGTCCTTGGCTTCTCAGCCAGAAGGTCCTTTGGCCTCTGCCTCTGTTAGCCAGGAAACCGCCCTGCTGTTCTGCTGCCTGGCCTCTGGTTTTGGTGCTGTGGCTCCTGGTGCTGCCTCCACTATTCCAGGCAGGGATCATACACTGGCTCCACCAGGGGCTCTTCTTTCTTGGTCGTCTTAGGATTCTCTCTGCTTCTGCTTCTTAAATGACACTTAACCCCAGAACAATGGCAAAACCGGCTGTGTTAGTCCGGGTAGACTAGAGAAACAAATTCATAAACATGCATAAGGGAAAGGTTTATATACAAGAGGAATGGAACATTGAGAAAGCATCCTATCCCAGTCCAGTCCAAAGTCATAAATCCGATATTAGCCCATATTGTCTGATCCCAGTCTATAAAGTCCCCTTCTGACTCATGAAACCCATGCAATGACACCAGGACAATCGTAAGTCAGTGGAAGGCGGTAGAAGGGTCCCAGCACTGGCAGGGTCTCCCCTTGACGCCTCGTTTCCAGGGCTCAGGGTCCCTCAGCTGTATTCATAAGCGGTAGAAGGATCTCAGCATTGGTAGAGGTCTCCCCATGGCTTCTCTGGCCCCAGAGGTCTGGTTCCATCAGAGAAATTGCATGTGGCTTCTCTTCCGGCTCCTTCAGGTTCCAGGACTCAGGATTTATCAGCCTGCTACCATCTTGTCTTGTTCGTAGACCGACTCCAAGAGACTTGAGTCTCTGGTCTCTCATCTCCACAGGGGAAAGATTGCAAGATTTCCCAGAATTCTCAGAGAAAGCCATGCTCACACAGAGGTCTCATTGGCTATCTCCAGATTGACAAACTAGACTCCACCCCTACACTCTTAGTCAAATTGGCACCAGACTATATGACTGCCACACCAGCCACTCCCCACTATCGGTATTTCTCACACCATATTTGCATGGTCCTACCTAATCATGTGGTGGAGTTACAAAGACATGGATGCACCCTAAGTAAGTTATTTCATTTCACCAGACTTAACCTTCTTGTACTGTATTAGTCCGGGTAGACTAGAGGAACAAATTTCATAGACATGCATATGACTATAAGGAAAAGATTTATATAAAAGAGGAACAGGACATTGAGAAAACATCCCAGCCCAGTCCAGTTCAAAATCATAAGTCCTATATTAACCCATATGCCTGAAATCAGTCTATAAAGTCTCCTTCCAACTCACAAAGTCACAGGTCAGTGGGTGCAGAATCCTGGTGCTGGCAGGGGTCTCCACATGGCTCCTCACTTCCAGGGCTCAGGGTCCATCAACAGCAGAAGCAAACCATCACTGGCAGAGGTCTCCATGTGGCCGCCCCAGCTTCAGAGGTCTGGCTCCATCAGGGCAAAGCCATGTGGTCTCTCCACCGGCTCCTCCAGCTTCTCGGACTCTGCCATCTTGTCTTGTCCGTGATTCATCGTCTCTGAGACCAACTCCCAACAACTGGGGAGATAGCTTCTCATCTTCACATGGGAAATATCTCGAGATTTCCCAGAAGTCTCAGGAGAAAGTCATGCCCACACGGAGGCCTCATTGGCTACTCAATGGCTATCTCCAGATTTACAGGCAATACTCCACCCCTTAATCTCAATCATGAAATTAACATAAGCACGTGACTGCCACATGTATTCTTCTTCTTTTGGGTGCTATTTATTTGTGGATTTTGTTTTGTAATTGCAGTTATGCCTTTTTTCTTTAGAACTCTGTAAATTCACATACAGTTGTAAGAAATAGTACAAAGAAATCCTGTGCATCCTCTTTTGGGTGCTCTCAATGGGAACACGTAGCAAAAGTCTAGTACAGCATTGCCATCCAGGTACTGGCAGTGATAGAGACCAGCAACCATATTCAGACTTCCCCAAGTTCACTTGTGCTCCTCTATGAGGTTTGGTTCTTCCCTGCTTTAAAAATATATATTGTGTGCTCTACTTAAAAAAATCTGTATCCCTGGAAGGGAAGGGCATGTTTTTGTTATCTGTATCTGTATCCCTGTACTTTGAAGGCAAAGGCATGAAAGTAAAGTAATTTTGTTTTTTTTTTGCTATAATTATATTCCCCGGTGCTTAAAAGAGTGCCTGAAACATAATAAAATCAAAACCCAATGTAACTGAGTTGATGCCAACTGATTGTGACCCTATGTTGGGTTTCCAAGATGGTGCATCTTTATGGGAGCAGACAGCCTCGTCTTTCTCCCTCAGAGCAGCTGGTGAGTTTGAACCACCAACCTTGCAGATAAAAGTCCAATGTCTTTCCCACCAGGGTTCCTCACAGAACTTAACAAGTATTCAATAATTGCCTTTTTTTTCTGTATGTGGGTAAAGACATGAGTGAGAGAAAGAATATGTTGGTATTCAAGGGACATGTTGGTAATAAGATGAATAATAAATTTAAATTGACAAGATTGTACTAGCATGCACTCATTCACACCTTGATTTTTCTTTTTCACTCTATCAGTCTATGGGTTCCAAAAGACTGGGACTCTGTCCTGGACGAAGGGCTCTGGAGGAGGGCAGAGCTGCATGTTGAGTGGAGTTCATCACCGTGTGACTTGTATTTTGCTGAGTTCAACTTTCTTAGCTACAACATGGGAAGGGTCCCTTTAAGGGGCTGTTGGAAGGATCGAGGGGATGGTGCTTATAAAGCAGAAGCCTGCACAGAGGTTAGCCTTCCCTTGTGGTTCCATGGCAACTAGTGCAGGTCTTCTCCACCTGGATCTGGTCCCAAAAGTTTCCTTGTGGGCTGGACTCTGTCTTGGCCAATCTTCTGGCAACCACTAGGGTTGGCTAAGACAAAGGCCACCCACAGGCAGTTTCCTGGCATTCATAGGCGCTATTCTTACTTAGAGATGTTTCAAAATCAACTCCCCTCAGAAACGAATGTATGGAACACAGCACCCCTGGAAAACACTGAAATCGCATCCCGTGTCCAAATAGCTGACACACACCTTTTAGAGAACTTTACCACAATATCAATTCAAATACACATGACAAGTTCGCTAATATTTTACTCGACACATTTTAGGACTACATGAAAATCTCAGCAGCCCCTGGCTGGCTTTCACTGCAGAGAATGGGTCTGAGATGTGCTCAGTCTTTTCTCCCCTTCAGTTTCTTCCCTTTCTCTGCTCGGCACAGCAAAATCACCCATCGGCCTTGACCTGTGGAGCCTCCCAAAGACAAACATACTGGTTTTGATCTGCGGGATGGCCTCACACTGTTAGCAAGGGGAACTGCAAGGGTTCATGGAGACAGTCCAGGTGGCCCCGAGGGCACATGCCACACCTGATTCATTCACTACAAACATGAATGATTAAACCAAAAGGCTTCAAGGCACCCGAGGCCCAGGGACACAGCAAAAGAGGCAGGGGGAGGCAGAGGCTGGAGCAAGGAGACCATGAGACAGAGCAGAGGAGCAGCCCAAGACTGGGACGCTGTGAGGCAAAGCTGTTCTGGCCCATGAAGGCTGAGAGTCTAGGAGACCATGTGACTGGCAGGCTGAGGACTGGTTGGAAACTGAGCTACTAGATGCAGAGAGGTCCTGTTAAGGGACAATGACTGTATCGTTACTGTTTACCGATTCTGACTCACGGTTACCTGTCACCTTCCCTAGTTTTCCCTGCCATCGAGGTGGCCCTGTGGGGAGCGGGGTAACAAGGCAAGGGAGGAGGAGCTGAAGCGGGTAGAGAGTTCAGCCACATTGTGAGAGGCTCTTTTCTGAAGACCAGGCCATTGCAGTCTCTCAGGCCCTTTTCCAGTGTCCATTTCTGTGCCATCCCAGCATCAAAGCCTGATCAACACCACCAGGGAGCCTACTCGTTCCTTCAATGGAAGCAAAACCCCCCAAACAGAGGGAAGTGTCATCTGTAGGTTATCTGAGAAGGTTATTTAAACACACACACATACATGCACACCTCCATCTGAGTGACCCACATACCTGTAACTGAACACCGTCTATTCTCAGCTGGCACCACCTGGTTGCAATTCTTATAGCAATTCTGAAATCCCATCATGGAACCTCAGACATATTTGCTTGTGAAAGCGAGACTTTAAACATACATAAACTTTTCAGGTGTGCATATGTTTGTAGTATACACATATATTTAACATAAGCACACATACAAGGAAGCTTCAAAAAGTCCATGGAGAAATCCATTGTCTCTTCATTCCATTTTTCCAAAAACTTTTTTAACCCCCCTTGTCCATATTTACATATTGATGCATACATGTGTACACAAAATTGGGAGACTGGTATGACATACTTCCATACACCTATCAGGCAACATCAACACCTGTCAAAAAATGGCACAGCTTCCGGCATCTGTGTCTTCATTCTTCTTCAACCATTGCATTATTTTGAAGCAGATTCCAGATGTCATATATGTAATTCCATCCACACATACTGTAGCATGTAGGAATTTTTAGTATATGTGCTGCTGAAGTGAGCACAGTATGTAGAGATTTTTAAAAAAATCATTTACTGAGGGCTCATACAACTTTTATTATAGTCCATCCATTTATCGAAGTACAAAGGACTTTCGAAAAGACAAAAATTCTTTTCTTTTTTTTCAGTCCCACACACAACCACTATGCCACAGGGGCTTAGGCCAACAAAAATTCTTTTCTTTTTAAGAGGAACTGATACCAAGGGCCCAAGTAGAATGTACATGTTTAGAAAATAACAGTGGCAACATATGTACAAGTCTGCTTGATACAGTTGATGTGTGGATTATTACAAGAGCTGTAGGAGCCCCCAATAAAATGATCTCAAAAAAATGCAGACTATTTTTAAAAGCTATCAGAATAAGTCTTTTGATATGATCATTTGTATAAGGTACAGATAGTACAATGTCAACAATTTTAATACTTTAACCTAAGGCATTAGCACAACTCTATGATCATACCTTAAAGTAATAATATTTCCTTAATACAGTTCAAGATCTAGTTCAAATTTCTTTCATGATCCCAGTTAGTGCACCCAGTGGTATCACCTGGGAATTTTCTCTCTGGTCATAGTGAATTTTTTTCATTAAAGCACTTTCACTCAAACTTCTTTTTTTGTGATGGCCAATTTAAGAGAACAGTATGCGGCTGTGAAATTTTGTTTCCGCTCAGGAAAAGCAGTGGAGAAATTGCTGTGATGTTGAACACATCCTACAAGAAGAGTGCTATGGGAAAAACTCAAGGTATCTCGTTTTAAGAAAGGTGAAATGTTGATCAATGACAAACTTCATTCTGGATGTCCGTCAGTTTCCCAGATGGAAGAAAATGTTGACAGAATCCATGCACTTGTGCTTGAAGACCAACAATGGACCATGGAAGAGATGGAGAATCTTAGAGCTGGGTTAAGCAACTTTTAATGGAAGATTTGGGAATGAGAAGATTCGCTGCAAAATGTGTGCTTCCGTTTCTGACTGACCGGGAAACGTGTGTTGAGTGGAAACGTGTAGTGCTTGGAAAGAATAACTCTGAAGTGAACCAGACTCTTCCCAAGGCCATTACTGGTGATGAAACATGAGGCGATTTTTATGACTCTGAAAGCAAACATCAATCAAGCTGGTGAAAGATCCATTGTCATCTCGGCCCCCCAAAGGCTCCTCAGGTGAAGAGGATGCTCATTTGTGGGTTGTTTTTTTTTTTTTTTTCCTGTGAGTGAGATAGTGCATTTGGAGTTCATTCCACCAGGTCAGACTGCTTCAAGCTTTCTGTTTAGAGATTCGGAAAAGATTGAGTAATAGTGTGCAACAAAAAAGACCTGATTTGTGGCAGGCGGGGGACTGGTTTTGTCACCATGACAATGCACCTGCTCACAAGCCTGAGTTTCTGGCTAACAGAAAGCCTCCACTCCCCCCCACTGTCATGCTGCCGATTCTACCTTACAAATCTGGCTAGACTAGAGGATGTGCACTGGGACAGAGAGGAACTGGAAACATGGGGAATCCAGAACAGATGAACCCCTCAGGACCAGTGCTAAGAGCAGCAATACCAGAATGGTGGAGGAAAGGTGGGGTAAGAAGGGGGAACCAATCACAAGGATCTTCATATAACCTCCTCCCTGGGGGATGGGAAACAGAAAAGTGGGTGAAGGGAAATATCACACAGTGTAAGACATGACAAAATAATAGTTTATAAATTCTGAAGGGGTCATGAGGGAAGGGTAGCAGGCAAGGAGGGGGAAATGAGGAGCTGATACCACGGACTCAAGTAGAAAGAAAATGTTTTGAGAATGATGATGGCAACAAATGTACAATTGTGCTTGACACGATGGGTGTATGTGTGGATTGTGATAAGAGTTGTGTGAGCCCCCAGTGAAATGATTAAAAAACAAAAAACAGCATGCCTATTTTACCCTATGAACCTGACCTCGCTCTGTACCAATGTGTTAAGTGGAATGGATAGAACTTTGAAGGTGACAAGGCTGCATTGGAAAAAAATTAAATGCATAGCTTTGGAAAAATTCAAGGTTTTTTTTTTTTTTTTTTGAATGTGTGTACCTCCTCATATATCGTGCATTGTATTGCCATTCCCATGGCACATTTTTTCTTTTTTTAACAGTTTTTTTGGGGGGGCATCACTGCTCTGTGGTGCTACCCAGCCTTGCTCCTAGAGAGGCGCTGCTGGATTTGAACCACCAAGCCCATGGGCCACAGTCCCGCACTCAACCACTACGCCACCAGGGATCAGCCCTGGCACATTTTTTCATTGTAAAGTTTTTATTCTTTTTTTAAATGCTGAAAATCTTGACTCTGAAGACTATTAGTAGTAATTTTCTTTGTCTTATGTATCTAATAGCATGATTGCCCAAAATAGTGTAAGATAGACCCAGAAGTAAAAAAAAAAAAAAAGTGTAAGATTTTGTTTGTGTTTATTTGATCTTTCAGCTATATTCCATTAGATCTGTACAGTTAGTTTACTATGCCTTAAGGCTACTTGAAACCATTTGAAAAGCAAATATATGTGTAGTCTCGTATATATTCTCTTCATGCTTAAGGTAAAATTAGTCATTATTCTGCACTTTGTGACACGGTAGGTTTATGCTTGGACTGCCAACTGGAAAGTCATCCATTCAAATCCACCAGCCACTCCACGGGAGAGAGGAGACTTTCTGCACCCGGGCAGATTCGTAGCCTTGGACACCCTCAGGGCTCATCTACTGTCCAACGGAGTCACAATGAGTTGGAATCAGTTTGCTGGCAGTGTGTTTGCTCAGAGACCATGTCAAAGCAAGCGAGAGAGATGTTCCGCAGTCACTTCTGTGTGGATGTGCCACCATATTAAACCAGTCTCCCAAAGCCTACAGGGATAGTTTCTAGTCTTCCATTATAACAAACAGTGTTGTCTGTGGGTCTTTTAACTTTGCCAGGGTGTATCCTAATCTTCCTGAAGATAGGACTAGCTTCCCCAGGTCATGTAGCATCTTGTGCTCCCGCCAGCAGGCTTTGAGAGGCCCTAAATCCCCAGAGTCTTGCCAACAGTGCATATCATCAAGCTCGGGGATTTCATTACTTGAATAGTGGAGAATTTGTAGCTCAGTTCATTTTAACTTGCATCTCTTTGAGAGGTCGCTGACTGGGCGCATGACTGTAAACCACTGTTGGCTCTCCCCCACCCCACCCCCATACAATCGAGTCACCTCACAAGACATGTTCTTCTGGTCCTGTTCAGTAATGGCACATCTTCACCGTTTCAGGATGTCTGGGATCTTTTCCGAAAGCTAAGCATCCCTGAAGTTATGTGCAATCCATTTTTAAGGATGAGATTGTTAAGCTCTTTGTGCTGTTGTCAGATGGAGCAACTGGGTCTGGCTGGGCCTCTCTTGCTCCTGGGGCATCAGCGTGTGGTCTTCCGGCGTGGGTCAGACTGACTTCCTCACAACATGGTGGCCTCTTTTTCGATTCGGTGTACATAACTGCTCAGAGCCAGCCTGGGTCTCAGCTAATTGCTTTTGATGACCTAGTCTTGGCAGTCACATAGCATCACTCCCGTTGGCTACAGCGACTCACAAACTTCTTCAGAATCAAAGGAAGGAGAGTCAGGCATCACCTCCTGCTGGGGGGGAAGGCCCAGTTCTAGAAGAGCATCATGGTTTTGAGAACGGTGAAGGACCTGAGAGTTTACCCTTCTTTTTTTAAATGCTGAAAATCTTGACTCCGAAGACTATTAGTAGTAATTTTCTTTGTCTTATGTACCTAATAGCATGATTGCCCAAAATAGTGTAAGATAGACCCAGAAGTCACCGTGTTCATGAGTGTTGGTTAGCCTGTCACCTTGTTCATGAGTGTTGGTTGAAGCCCCAAGGCAATTGGGTCAAAGGAAGGGACTTCTTCAGTAGTGCCATAGCAAGCAGCGTGACCACTGGTGTGTCTGCCTCAGTTTGTATCCTCTGCCACATGAGGACACGTAAGGGTCTAGGTGGATGCTCGCTCAGGCAGAGGGGATGTTACAGATTTCTCTTCCCACTAATCTCCCGAAACCTCTCACGAAGGATATCAATGACCTTGTCAGCACATCTATGCTCATTTCCCTCGACCTCTGTCTGCCGCTCTCTGACAAGGAATGGGTGATGGGGGGGGGTGGGGGGGGGTGGGGGGGGAACCTGGCCACCTCCTGCTAGTTTTATGATGCCACTGTTGTCCTCCCACCTGGAATGACATCTTCTCTGTTTCAATGTCCTTTCTGACTCCTCTTCCATTGTCCTAAGGGGCCTTGGTGGCCCAGTGGTTAAGCATTTAGCTGTTAACTTTCAAACCTACTAGTTGATCCAAGGGAGACAGATTTGAGAGTCTGCTTCTGTAAACACCTACAGTCTTGGAGTTCCCATGGGGCAGTTCTACTCTGCCCAAGGGGGCGTCAGTGAATCAGAATTGACAGATGACAGTGAGTTTGCATTGGGGTCCTGGTTGTCACCCCCACACCCCAGGTGTGTGCATTCTTCACCCCTCTCCCAACTCTCCTCTTCCAGCAGCCTCCGACCATAATCATTTCTCCGAGTACGTGGCTGCCCAGGTTCCATCTCCCTCCTAATTCTGACCCAGAGTTCCCTGACACTGTCAGCCAGGTGGGAGTCCTGGCAGTAAAGCAGGCAATGCCGCAGACTGCTAACTACAAGCTCAGCAGTTTGAAACCACCTACCGCTCTGTGGCGAAAGAGGAGGCCTTCTCCTGCCATGAAGATTCAGTCTCAGAAACCCACAGGGTCCAAGAGAGTCACTGGGAGTCGGAATCAACCCGACGGCGGTGGGTTTGGCTTATTGGTCAGCCAAGTGCTTTCAGTTCATCTTGTTCCAAACTGGCTCCACCTCCTCTTCCACACACCTGGCCCTCCAACGGGGGGTTCCTTCTAGCCTAGTTTTACTGTCATCATTCTTCTGCATCCCCCAGGGGCAGACTTTGGAGCGCTGTTTTATTCGTGCCTGTTTTTTTCCTTTTCTTTTTTTTTCTCTGCACGAAGAGCCCAATCGGACAGACTGCTTTTGAAAGGGTGGCTTGTGATGGATGGCTGCTTCCCGCTCTTCTTGTCCCAGGTCTCCCAGCCTGGTCCTGGCCCCCAGCATGCTCACCGGGTCCACTCCACTCTTCTTCCCTTGGTATGGCTGGGTGCGTGGGCATCCTGATGGCTGGACTGATGGCCCGCGGCTTCTCCCGCTGCCCCATGCTCATCTCTTGTAAAGCCACAGCCCTGCTGAGTGTGCTCTGCGTTCCCCAGACACAGAGCTCCTTTCTGGCCATCCTTCTTCCCTCTGTCCTGGGGTCATTCCTTTTCTCTGTCCACACATTGTCCCGCCCCCTCTCTAGGTGGACACAGCTCCAGATGCTGGAGTTTGCATGACACTGTACGTTCTCGTGCGCTTGGTGTGTGGAAGGCTGCGGTTTCCAGCAGAAAGTCTAGCTCCATCGTCAGTCTCAACGTAAAGTCCAGTCACGTAAAACACTTTCCCTTTCAAACACCAAACCAGAACCAAACGCACTGCCATCAAGTTGATGCCGACTCACAGCGACCTGACAGGCAGGGCAGGGTAGAAATGCCCCCGGGAGTTTCAGGGACAGAAACTCATGACAGGAGTAGAAAGTCCTGTCTTTCTCCTGGAGAGGGGCAGGCAATTTCAAGCTCCTGACCTTGCAGTTAGCAGCCCAACACATACTGCATTTTTTGGATCATAAGACGCACCCTGTTTTTAGAGCAGGAAAACAAGCAAAAAAAAAAATCTGAACCAAATAGTACCAGTATACTAAAATGTTCTGGGGTACCACACCTGCAGACCAAGACGCACCCTCGGTTTTTCCCTCCACTTTGGGGGCAAAAAGTGCATCTTATGGTCTGAAAAATACGGTAACTACTATGGCGCCGGGGCTCCCAGGCCTTCAGCACAGTGTTGTAGAAAGGAGAACACAACTCTCCCGGCCAGTCCACTAACAGGACTACTAACCAGAAGGTTCAAACCCACCAGTCCTGCGCCCATAAAGACTTCTAGGCTAGAAACCCCGCATACGGTCCCTGTGAGAAAGAATGAAGTCAATGCCAGCAAGTCTGGTTTGGATGTACAGCCTGTGTGATAGTTACCTACACACGCATTGCATTCATTGCCAGTTTGGCTGTCTTCTTTAGCCTGTGAGTCTATCACCTCTGCAGGTGACAGGTCTCAGGACAGCCCTTGAGTTGCTTATGTCCTGAGAGAGGGAGCGGGCAAGAAGGCAGGGAGACCGAGGCGATGGAAGTGGAAGCTCTAATGACATGTCATGCAAAAGAGGCAGGAGAGTGCCCTGCTTGGTCAGACCAGGTTTTTGGAAGTGCTTTGTTACTTGATCCTCTCTGAAGCAGAGTGTGACTTGGAGATGGTCTGGGGTAAGGTGGAGGGAGGGGAGAGAGCATGAGTGCAGAGTCTGGATCGTGGGCTGTGCACCGAGGGCCCCATCACCGGCAGAGCATGTAGGGAAGAGGAAGCTGGCGGTTCTGCTGTTATCCTGAAAGATCTGATTTTATTTTCCCCTAAGAGGCACCGAGTGCTGAATGCATCTCTGGCTTGTTTCATGTGCTCCAACCCAATGAGCACATACTCCCCATTAACATGGTGCCTCGGCCTCTTCGTAACAATCCTCTTAAAAAGAAGATCAGACCCATTGTCTGTGCGGTGCGAAAGAACGAACAGCGCTGGGCTGGGATTTCAGTCCCTAATGCCCACAGCGCCTTCGCTTGCCACAGCCAGGGGGGTTCATGATCATCCAAATGGGCTCTGAAAATGGATGTCTTCCAGGTTAGTTGTCATGATTGGCTCATCAGGACCAACCAGAACCTAAACATGAGAATGTGGGAGCTGGGGGGAAATATCATCCTCTGCTTCCTTTGGTCTCCAGGCGTCACGTGAGTCCATGGCTGTGGCCTAACATGATCCCAGGGGGGAACAACAGTTAGGTTTTGGCCGCTAACTACAGTCAGCTCTTCTAACCCACCCACCCCAAAAGAGAAATAATCTTACATTCGGCTCCCGTAAAGATCACAGCTGTGAAAACCTCGTGAGGCGACTCTGTTCTGTCCCACGGTGTCCCCCTGGAGTTGCTATCTGTTGAGCAGCAGCAGAGGACTAAGGGCTCCAAGGATAGAGAGTGTTGGATTGGTGCATCCAGATGCAAAAGGGTGATGAGATTCGCAGACTGGGCACCCACATTTGTGGGAGCTTCTATTAAATGATGCCTTTCTCTAAGAAGTCCCAACTTGGTCGTAGCCAGGAATTAACACCTGATCCAGAACAGCAAACATTGGAACAGCAGCTCATTCATGAGCTGCCCAGACGGGGAGCACGCTCACCAGGCCCAACCTTGGTGTTCCTCATAGCCTGTGGGGGTAACTGAGCACTCAGGAGAGCCAGACAGGCGAGAGGGGTGACTTCTCACGCTCGCAGGAAGGCCATTCGAATGGGGGGACAGCTGTGGAGAGCAACTCAGGCCACCAGGGGCTGGGCACTGAGGAGAGGGCGGGTCCCCACAGTCCTGGAGGTCTGAGACGGGGTGAGCCCCAGGAAGAGGAGGAGGGGATGTTAATCTTCAGGAGCTGCCTCCCCATTGAATGCGAGTGTTGCCAGGGGAGTGTTTCCTTTCACAATCCTACCAGACTCAAGAGTACGCTTTGCTCGATCATCTAATACCTCAATGCCCTCATGGGATCGGGGGTATTTTAATAACCTTTCAGAACTGTCTTTAAGATGAGAAATCAACAGACCCCATTTATGCATTCTCTGCAGGTTCCACAAACGTCGTGTAAATGTCCAGTCGGTGTTTGGATATTTACAGCCGGGGACTTCTGTCCTTCCATCTACTGTTGCACCCACTGCTGGATGATCTTCAGCAAGATTTCACTTGCATGCGATATCGATGATGTTGTCCTATACTTTGAGGGTTCGGTGGGTTCACCGTTCTTTGGAATGGGTACAAATATGGTTCTCTTCCAGTCAGTTGGTCAAGTAGCTGTCTTCCAAATTTCTCGACATAGGTGAGCTAGTGCTTCCAAACATTTCCATGGGTGTTCCATTAATTCCTGGAGCCGTGTTTTTGGCTAATACTTTCAGTGCGGTTGAACTACTGAGCTGGATGATCTGTGAATTATGTGCCAACAAAGCTGCCAGAGGCGGTGCAGATCATTGGATCTTCTCCTGAGCTTCAGAAAGGCTGTGTCGGAATCCCAGCCAACGGACACCTGGCTAACAGCCAGCAGCTCAGTCTTGCCCAACTGCCCACTAAAATGCCTTTAAAGACATAGGAAAGGATCAAGACATAGGAAAGGGTCTACATACAACCTCCTCCTTCGGCAACAGACAACAGGGAAGTGGGTAAAGGGAGACAGCAGATAGTTTAAGATATGAGAAAATAATAATAATAATTTATAAATTATCAAGGGTTCATGAGGGAGGAGGCAGCGAGGAGGGAGGGAAAAAATGAGGAGCTGATACCAAGGATAATGTTAGGTTGAAAAACATCTGCCCAGACAACATGAACTGCGTATGAAGGACCTGGAGAATGAGACCTAAATATTGACAGAGGTTCTATTGGCTTCTGGATTTGTCTAGATTTTCTCTTGTGATCGCTTTCCCTCCCCTGGATGAGGAACATGCACTGCCTTTGGAATCAAGGAGAAATAAAAATTTTGTCCAAAGACTGCTCTTTTTTCTTTAAAACCATTTTATTGGCAAGTAGTTTACATGTCATATAATTCAATAGTTCAATCATTCAACCATATCAAAGAGAAGTGGACAAGCCCCACCATGCCCATTTTTCAGAACATTCCCCCTTGCATGGTTAAATCACCCGCAGGATGCGTGAAGCAGTCCCCATCCATTCTACTGCTCCAGTCTTCACCATTTACTTCCCAGATCCCCTTGCCCTCCCCATCACCCACCCCCCACCCCTCCATTCCCTATAACCCTTGTATCTGTTATTCTCATTATGCAGCCACTCCTTCTGTGCCTCACGGCTAGGAGACCCATTCAAAACAGTAAAAAACAAAACTGCGCTAAGGTGGTAAAGATAAAAACATAAAAGTATACAGACAAAGGCTGTTAAATGTGTGCTTCGCAGTCACAGGA